>JASDQU010372710.1:24770-35362 GCA_032191745.1 Picea mariana
TCACTGTTTAATTTTGTCTTCTTCCTGTGTTATTGTTTCTGAAGTTTTCATCACTTCTCTTTCTTCCTTCCATTCATTTATTCAGCTTGTAATGGTTACAATTCAGTGATACTTCTGCTGTAGCTAATTTAAAGCATTCCTTAAAGTGCAGTTTTTCCTCTGTTTTTTCGTGAGTAGAACAAGACCTGCATCTTAATTGTTTTTCCTTATTTACAAGTTTTATTTGTTCATAGCTTTTCCTCTGTCTTGCTATGAGTAAGACAAGACCTGTGTTCATATATTTGAAGTTTGGTGTTATTTCTTCCCTTGAAGTAAAGATTGGAACTATCAGAATTAGATACCTAACTCTTTGTTTCAGTCTTCTTCATCTCCTATCCTCTATCCATCTTCTTTATAAGTCAATTAGACAAACGATGTCATGCCTCTTCGTTTCTGATCTATAAATGAGTGAAGGGCCTGTTTCAGACCTAGTTCTAGAAGCCTCTTATGAATGATCAATCAAAAATTTTTATTTCATTTAAAATGTGCTAAGGATCGGCTCTATTAGAGCCTAGAGTCAACTCTTGCAACAACAGGTGGCACTGGTGTTTGAGAGCTTCTCGCGTTAAGCGTTAAGCTCATCGGTGCTCACCGCTGCAAACAACACATTGTTATTTAAAAAAAATCCTCTGATGGTGCACCATATGGAACACATTAGTGTGCCCAAAGGAAGAAGGCATACAGTTATGAATTTTTAAAAAAAATGCAAAGACTGTGCACCTGTTTGTTGCGCACTGGTGCACCCATTTCATGTGCATCGATGCTCGTGAGCTTCTTTTATATGTTGCACACATTATTTTGTATTTTTTTTAAATAACTCTGCAATAGTGCACCATTGTCTATTCACACTGGTGTGTTGATTTCTGGTGGCGCACCGCTGCAAACAACACACCGTTATTTAAAAAACAAAACCTGTGACGATGCACAAGTTTGGAATGCACTGGTGCACCCAATGGATAACGACGCACTGATATGCATTTTTAAAAGGAAAAACGAGAAGATGGTGCACCTGTTTGTTACGCACTGGTGCACCCGTTGGGTGTGCACTGGTTCTCGCAAGCTTCTTTTATATGATGCACACCGTTGTTTTCTATTTTTTTTAAATAACTCTGCAACAGTGCACCATTGTCTATTAGCACCAGTGCGTTGATTTCTGGTGGCGCACCAGTGTGGTATAGTCTTATAAACGCACCGTTGAAAAAACTTCCGCTAAAACATCCACCCGCGCACCTCTACTGCAAACAGATTTTTGGGATATTTTTATAGGGGCTTCCTCAAAAACCTCCTCTATAGGGTTTTTTCCTTGTAGTGACAGGTTAAAGGAAACTCCATGGAGAGTGCCTCTTTTTTTGTTCTTACTTCATTTATATACCATAGAAAAGAGAGCAGAGCAACCTCACCTTCTAGTTGGGTTTTTTCCCGTATTGGGTTTCCCATGTCATATCTTGTGTTTATTTGTGGATGGTGTGATTGTATTTTACTGTTATCTATTTCCCGCATTTTATCTATTTCATGCATAAGAAAAAAATCAGTAACTAAGTATTCTGAGATCTAAAGGAAAAATGTTGGTAGTAGTAAAGATTTTCAGTATTTTATTAGATTTTTTTTAATGAATTATTCCAATGGAATATCCACGGTAGCTTACAGATCAATAACAATGCATAAATAGGTCTTACAACGATATCCCCATGCAAGAAAATTTTGTTGTACCACGAACCATAATGAGAACTGACCAATAATAAATACAATAGGTGCTCAATTTAGTGACTTAGCCCAACTATGTCATGTAGATGTGCATTTTCTACCCTCATATTCAAGCAAGGTCGAATGGCTACTATGACTTATGCACCCAAGCATAATGTTGCACATCCTTGTGTCATAGTTAAGTTTAATTCATTTATTTATAATCTATACCAAACCTTGCAACTTAGACACATCATAAATGTGGCCATCTAGTTCTCGGCTTAAACATACCAAGCCATCCTTTGTTCAACTTAGATACACCAATCAAACTATCAGCTCAAACACACCGAGCAATTTATCCATCTCAGTGTGGACTCATCAAGCCATTTAACATTCAACTCAGACACATAGAGAAAGACATCAACACATACACACCAAGTTGATCTCTGCCACATAGCTTCCATTGTGACACACAAAATCATTGTACCCTTCAACAAGATCCTTTGTTCTTGTAGAACTCTCCAACACATGGAGCAATAGATGCAATTATATATACACCAACATACAACAATGATCCAATGGTGTAACCATGCTCTCAATAGGCACACATGCCAATGATGTCCTTAAATAATGTAGCATTCTAACATAGTTACTAACTTGAGGCTCGAACAATGACCTTAGAACAATAACTCTAGCTCTAAAAACTCCTATTTTTGAGTCAAAAACACCAAAATAGATCGCAAATAAAAAAGTGGTGCTATCAACAACACCCTTTTTTTCGAGGTTAAAATAACCACCTTTCCATGGCCATAAAATCCTCGTAATGTTGCCAATAAAAAATTTAAAATGAATCCCCATATCGTAAAGTGGTTCTACTAGTAACACCTTTTTTCAGAGTTTCTTGTTGCAACCATGGGGAAAAACGTGTATTTAAAATGAAAAAAAAAATTATTTTTTAAAATACTTTCTAATTTTGATTATTTTTAAAAAGGCACATCCATACCCACACCCTCTTTTTATTTTTATTTTAAAAATCTCCAATTTTTTTTAAAGAGTTGAAAACAAATGCACATTTAATAATAATAATTAAAAAAAAAAATTAAAAAATTAAAAACTTTAAAACTTTAAAAATCAATTTAAAATGAAAAAAAAAATATTAAAGAAAAAAAATTTAAAAACAAATATGAAAAAAATTCAAATTAAAAAAAAATTGCAGAAAAAAAAAAATAAATCAAAATTGAATTAAATAAAAAAATAACAAACTAGAACAAAAAAAACCATTTTTTAGGGGAGTGAGTCTTGGAATTTCCCACCCAGTCGCCAAGGAATCACCCCCACACTGCCCCCTCATCCTCCCACTCACCCGGTCACGCCCTATTACCCTCCACCCGTTGGCCCTTCCCTCACCCCATTGGTCAAATGACTGGTGACATGAGCAACGAGGTGTGGGAAGGGAGGGGACTCCCCCACCTCTCTTCCCACTCCCTATCGCTGAAATGAGTGATAAATTTCAAATTGTGACTTATTGGAGTAATGCATGTGGGAGGGGAGTGGGGGATGACACAATAGCTGAGTGGGGGGATTTTCTTGAAATCACCCTCGTTTAAACCATCACTTATTTAAGTGGTGGGGTGTGGTAAGGGAGGAGAGAGGAGGGAGGGAGAAGGTGAGAGGGTGAAACTAGGGGAGTGTGGGGTTCTGAGAATTGTCCCTTCCAAAAAAAAGTTTGTTTTTTAATTTTTTTGTGTTTTAATTTGTATTGTTTTTTTTTAATTCCCTGCCCTTGCTGAGTGAGGACTGCATCGATAACATATTCTAAAGCATCAGTCTCAATATCAAATGGTTGTTGCAGGTCTGGAAGAATGAGGACTAGTGCCGAGGAGGGGAAAAATTTAAAATCCTTCAATGCTTTCTATTGGGGCACGAACCACACAAACTTGGCCTTCACGCCACCCTTGGTCACCTGGCTTAGGGCCCAAGTGATATGAGAGAACCCCAACACAAAACACTGATAAAAGTTGGCGAGGCCTAAGAAGCTGTAGAGCTCAGTCATTTTTTTTGGGGCCGACCAATCGTGGATGACTTGGATCTTGGATGGATCCACATGTACACCCTGCTCATCCACGATGTATCCCAAATATTGTATTCACTGCATGCATAAGGAACGCTTCTCAAAATTGGCATATATCTTGTGTTGTCGCATGGTGCCCAATACATGTTGAATATGCTCCAAGTTTTCCTCCCAAGTTTTGTTGAAGATGGGGATGCCATCCAAATATACAACCACAAAGGAGTTTGTGAATGGCTGTAATATATCACCCATCATCCGCATGAATGTGGTCGGGGAATTAGTCAAGCCGAAAGACATGACCAACCACTCAAATAGGCCTCAATCGACACTTGGTGGTAACATGACTTCAGATCAATCTTGCTGAAAAAATTGTCTCCCTTAAGATAATTGATAATATCATCAATCTGGGGAATTGGGTATCGGTTCTTGACTGTGATGTTTTCCAGGGCTCTGTAATCAATAGAAATTTGTCATGTCCCATCCTTCTTTTTTACTAGAATAATTGGTATCCCGCAAGGTGAGGAGATTGGTATGATGTGGCCCTTCAGAATTAGCTCTTGGATCTGGTGTTTGATTTCTTCATTATCCATAATAGAATGCCTGTATACAAGGCCGTTAGGAAGAGGAACATCAAGTTCCAGATCAATGGAGTTCTTTACCTAACAATGCACATGCACCCTCATAGGTGAGGTGAATATGTCTTTGTACTTCTCTACTATTCCATCCACTTGTTGTTGTTGGACAGAGAGACCCTATGTAGAGGTTTTTGCGGTTGCAACGACCTTCTATTCACCTCTCGATCAAACCATACAGAGGACAAATATCCCGGTCTGAGAGACCACATTTCTACACTGCTTCATAAAGATCAAATAGATCGCACTATTTGGGATTGCCTCTGATACCCTGTAGAGTTGATCTCCCAAAGTAATAATGACACTACGAGGACTAGATTCATAAACAACATGATGCGTCCACATATATTGTTGTCCTAGAAAAACATAAGAAACTTCAAGGGGGGAAACATGACACAATACCTCGTCTTTGAAGGGTTTGATGTAGTAGTGCAGATGACATTTTTGGCTGACGCGAATGTCCCGTCCCTAGTGGAGCCAACCAATGGTGTATGGATGAAGATGCAACGTCATTGTTGGGTTCAACCTCTTGAAAACCTTTGCTGAGATAAAGTTCTTCTTGCTACCACTATCAACAATGAAATGGAGTAGGGTGCCCTTCACCCACATCTGTGAGTGGAAAAGACACTCCCCTTCTTTAGGCTCCTCTGGTTCCTTTGACTGGACTTTTGTGGTATTGATGGTGACATTGGGTTCTACATCAATGATCCGTCTTCCCTTTTCTGGTTCTGAATCAGAGTCTGAGTCATCATCTGACCTTGCAGATTTTGTCTCAACCAACAAAGACTATTTGGAGCGACATTCATCAGTGTTGTGCCAAGGGATTTTGTGGAACTCACACCATTTTTTAGTGTCCTTCTTTGACTTCCCATTTCCCTTTTTTGTTGGTGGCTTGGGCTAGTTATATTGGGGTTGGCCATCCTTGCTTTGTCCTTTGTCTTGGGAGTTAGGGCCACCCTTACAATACTTTGGTTGTTGCGGATTTGCAGACCCAAACTCCCACTTGTTATGCTGCTTGAAGTTCAACTCGATTTTGACAACATATCAGTAAGCGGATCCCAACGACGAGATGTCCATAAAATCCATTTTAGTTTGGATGTACCTATGTAGACCCCCACAGTATTTTAGGACCTGATTTATCTCGGAGTCTTTGATACCCATATTGGTGTGAAAGGTATGGAAAGTATTAGTGAACTTTGACACTGTTTGGCCCCTCTCTTGGCATAGTGTGGTCCATCTCGTGTACTGGTCATCATAACTTCCAACAGGGTAATATTATTCCTTGAGGGATTCAACAAAAGCCACCCAAGTGGGTCTTGGCCCCAAAATTACAAACTCATCCTTGACATGTTGCTCACATTAAGTTTCCCACCAATATCTCACATGGGGAAGGGACTTAAGGAGCACAAAGGTGATCTTTTCACTGTTGGAAGCATTGTGGACAAAGAAATAACCCTCTAGCAGATTTAACCATTTTTCCAAAGTGTTGATGTCTATCTGGCCTTCAAATAAAGGAATATCAAAGTTAATTTGTACCTTGAAAGGCGTCACACCTCCGAAGTGACTACCGGTTGTAGGTGCCTCCGTTGTTTTTGGTAGACATCAAAGGATCTAGGTGAAATTATCCATCATCTCATTCCTTTATCGCTCGAGGGATTCCTTGAGAAAATGTTTGAAAGGATATCCTATCCCATCGTCCCTTTTCTATTCCACCATGGAAGGTTTCTTAGGCACGCAGGAGCGGTTATCCTCAAGAGAAACAAGATCGAGACCCAACTCTCTATACCCTGACCTCGTTGGGGACATGCACTAAGAACGACAAGGAGCATATAACTCTGATGCCACTGATCTAGATTATTTTTGAGGAATGATATGAAGGCATAAATATAAAAGAGATATAACAAATAAATACATAGAGATATGGAAAGGAACACAATAATACAATAAAGCTCAGATTGTATTAAAGACTGTCTGAAATACAAAAGATTGTAAATACAAAAACACACAAGCTAGCTAGAATGGTGGTAGCTTATCCCTGAGAAGAGATGTGTCGGCTACACGTATTCGCAAGAAGATGATTACAAGGAGGCTCCAAAGGAATTTTTAACATAAATCATAAATGAGAAAACCCTAAACATAAAAAAACCCAACTCTAGGAGATGAAGCGCCAAAAGTCACGTGGGCACCGATGGGGTAAGTTGGTACATCAACTTCTTAGGGTCGTATTGTTTGCACACAATCTCTGTTAGGTGCACGATAGCTCGTTGGAAATAAATATTTGAGGACTACACATGTTTTCGTCACACTCTATCTAAATCCTACAATGTGACAATGTCGTGCCCAAAAAACGTTGTTTAAGGCCTCAAAACGGCCCCAGAAGTTTAGGACCCGAAAAACTGCCAAAATGGAAACTGGTCTTTGAGCCAGTGGAATAGGTGGGTGGCCATCAATATCCACCAGGATCATTAGAAAATAGATGAAATAAGAGCAAAAGGATTATGTTTTACTTGTGACAACAAGACAGTAAGGGGCATAAATGCGGTGAGAAGAAATTATTCTACATAGACTATGTAAAATATGAAGATCAAGAATTGGAACCATCACAATATCTAGAAGTAGAAGAAATTATGTCAACCATATCTTGTTATGCATTGGATGGAATCAATACTCTACAAACCCTCTAGATATAAGGAAATGTCAAAAATAAAAAGGTAACAATGTTGATTTATTCTAGTAGTACCCATAACTTCATTAATTTCAAATTAACGAAACTTCTCAATTGCTTTATATATCCAACACTAAAGTATCAAGTAATGATTACAAATGGAGGTACCATAATTGTTTAGGGAAGTTTCATAGTATTAAATCATTACGAGGGAGTACTTATTGGATAGTCCCATGATTGCAATCCAAATGGATGATGTTGATGTTGTATTATGGGTTCAATGGTTACAATCATTGCAAATAGTGGCTCTTAATTTCCATGAACTTTTCATGAGATTCTTCTAAAAAGGAAACTAACAAAACCTTTAGAACACATGAAAGTCATTTTGATTTTTTGGTGAATCCATTTGGCCTTACTAATGCACCTTCAATATTTCAAAGCATGATGAATTGCACTTTCAAATCCTTCCTCAAAAAAATTGTTCTAGTAATTTTTTGATTATATACTAATCTACAACAAATATTGGAAATAGCATGCACAACATGTTGATAGGGTCTTACAACTATTGGAAGAGAAACAACTATATGAAAAGCCTTCCAAGCATGCCTTTGAGGTTCAAGAAGTGAAATATTTGGGTTACATTGTATCTCATGAAGGTGTCACAAGTGGATCCTAACAAAATCAAAGCTATGATGGAATGGCCAATTCCCCAAACCTTAAAGAATATTAGAGGGTTCTTAGGATTGATATGATATTACCACAAGTCTGTCAAGAATTGGTAAAATAGTAGCACCTCTAACAACTTTATTAAAAAATGAGGCATTTTCTTGGACTCAAGAAGCAACTAGAGGTTTTGGAAAACTTAAGGAGGCTATGTGTACGAATCTTGTCGCGACCATGCTTGATTTCACAAAAACCTTTATTATGGAGTGTGATACCTCAAGGAATGGAATTGACGCAATGTTAATACAAGAAGGATGACCCATTTCCTTTTAAAGTAGCTATCTTAAAGGAAATAAATCTATCAAACCCATTTATGAGAAGGAAATGTTGGCCATATTACATGAAATTAAGAAATGGTGACCTTACCTAAGTGGAACACACTTCAAGGTAATAATAGATCATGATAGTTTGAAGTACTTCTTGGAACAATGATTGTTTTTATAAGAGAAACAAAAATGGGTTATAAAGATGCTATGTTATGAATTTGAAATTATCTACAAAAAAGGAAAAAAAAAATATGGTGGAAGATGCACTTTCAAGGAAAGAAGAAGACACAGAGGGTTTACTATATTCTATTTCCTTTTCACAATATGATTAGGTGGAAGAATCAAGGAAATAATGGAAACAATATCAGAAGGTATGCAATATCATCCAACAACTACAAGAGGACCCAAGTGCATTAAATAAATTTGTGTGGAAGAATGCTTTACTATGGTATCAATATCACCTATATTTACGTAAGAATTTCCAACTCAAACAGAAGGTCCTTTTGGAATTATACACTTCTCCTCTAGGAATACATTCAGGTTTCTTGAAAAATTACCATTGGATCAAGAAGGAATTTGTCTGGGAAGGTCTTAAAACTGATGTTAAAATTTTTATGGCTGAATGTGTGGTCCACCAATAGAATAAGGGAGAGACAATCAAGACCCCAGGTCTCCTACAACCATTATCCATACCAAGTCAATGTTGGGAAGATGTTTCAATGTATTTTGTTACAGGTCTACCGAAGTTCAAAGGAAATAATGCCATCATTATGACATATCTTTCCACCCCTATGCACAAGCGATGGTCGGGATGGTGGGGTACCTACAAATTTTCTTCACCAAATTAAAAATTAATCAGTAGTAAAATCACCCATCCTAACAATTGGTGATCATGAAACATGTGTTTTTCCATATAGAGTATCAAACAACCTTTTTATTAATATACTTTTTTTCAAATCATAGACAATTTTCTGCTTGAATTACCTCCAAGCTAATTTCCATGTTATAAGACTTACATGCAATAGTTTCAACAAACAAAGAAATACACAAAGATATTGCAAGGAACACAACAATATAGTAAAACTCAGATTCTATTAATGATTGTCTGGAATACAAAAGATTGTAAAATGCAAAGCACACACGCTAACTAGAATGGTGATAGCTTATCTTTGAAGAGAGATGTGTCGGCTACACTCCTTCACAAGAAGATGATGAAAATGAAGCTCCGAAGGCCTTTTTTTAACATAGAGTATAAATGAAAAAACCCTAAACATCCAAAACCCTATCCTCGGAAGATGAAACACCAAAAGGTTTGTGGGCCCTGATGGGGGTAATTGATACGTCAACTTCCCTAGGGCATAACTTTTGCATGTGATCTTCGTTTGGGGTGCTTGATACCTCGCCAGAAAGGTCAATCCAAGGAGTACACATTCTGAATAGCCCGATATATCCCAACAACGATCTATTGGGCAATGCCACGTCAAAAAAACATCGTTTAGGGCCTCAAGACAACTGTGGAAGTTTGGGACCCGAAAAACTATAGAAAAATACCAAGATGGAAATTGTAATTTGATCTAGTGGAATAGAAGGGTGGCCACTGATGTCGACCTAGATCATCCATAGATTATTTTTGGGTATGTGTTGTATTCTTTTCACGACCAACCCCACACAACATTATGTTGAGCACACATGGGAGTCATAGGGGGTGATAACCCCCTGTGAGAGGGGTTGTAAAGGGGGTAGAGCTTGCCCTTCCCAGGGGATTGTAAGGGGGAAAATCCACCGAAAAAAAATTTGGAGAATTTTTTGCTTCTATTTTTAGCGGTTTTCACTTTTGGCAGTTTTGTGGTGCATGGGCGGATTTGTGGCTTAGCCCATGGTTTTCTAATTTTGGGTAAGGAATTAGGGTTGTAGTCTAATCCAGGTCAATGTATTAGGAGCTTTGGATGATGCATGATCATATATATATTGTATTGTAAAAAATGATGGATGATGATGAATAAGATTTAGAGGTGTGGCTCTAAACATGTTGTTGGTTTTCCTGGTTTGCGTTTACAGGGTAAAATATCTGTGTAATGTGTGTGTGTGTGTGTGTGTGTGTGTGTGCAATTGTGTCATTTCCTATTTGTTAAGAATATGTGTGTGCATTGCATTACTGTAAAAGGTTTAAAATTTACAGTTACGATGCCAAAAGAGATATAATATGTCAAATGTCTACACAATGAAAATTTAAACAAAACTGACATCTAATGACCACATAGAATTACATTGAGGGAGTTCATCACTGTTTCATTCGGAAGTAAATTAGAACCTAGTGTAATATTAAATGCATACAACAGAGTAACTGAAATTGAAACGTAATAAAAAACTTCAAAGAGATCTATTGTATTTGACGTAACAATTGGAAATAAATATACTTGGTTAATTTTTCACTTTTAATTCATTCATTTACAAAATTAAAGCATATGTCTATGTTTTTTATTTTTTTCTTGACACGGTTCTTTCCATCCCTT
>JASDQU010372710.1:35412-46097 GCA_032191745.1 Picea mariana
TTTAAAAACAAATATGAAAAAAATTCGAATTAAAAAAAATTGCAGAAAAAAAATCAAAATTGAATTAAATAAAAAAATAACAAACTAAAACAAAAAAAAAACATTTTTTAGGGGAGTGGGTCTTGGAATTTCCCACCCACTCACCAAGGAATCACCCCCACACTGCCCCCTCATCCTCCCACTCACCTGGTCATGCCCTATTACCCTCCACCTGTTAGCCCTTCCCTCAACCCATTGGTCAAATGACTGGTGACATGAGCAACGAGGTGTGGGAAGGGAGGGGACTCCCCCACCTCTCTTCCCACTCCCTATCGCTGAAATGAGTGATAAATTTCAAATTGAGTAATGCATGTGGGAGGGGAATGGGGGACGACACAACTGGCTGAGTGGGGGGTATTTCTTGAAATCACCCTCGTTTAAACCATCACTTATTTAAGTGGTGGGGTGTGGTAAGGGAGGAGAGAGGAGGGAGGGAGAAGGTGAGAGGGTGAAACTAGGGGAGTGTGGGGTTCTGAGAATTGTCCCTTCCAAAAAAAAGTTTGTTTTTTAATTTTTTTGTGTTTTAATTTGTATCTTTTTTTTTTAATTCCCTGCCCCTGCTGAGTGAGGACTGCACCGATAACATATTCTGAAGCATCAGTCTCAATATCAAATGGTTGTTGCAGGTCTGGAAGAATGAGGATTAGTGCTGAGGAGGGGAAAAATTTAAAATCCTTGAATGCTTTCTATTGGGGCGCGGACCACTCAAACTTGGCCTTCACGCCACCCTTGGTCACCTGGCTTAGGGCCCAAGTGATATGAGAGAACCTCAACACAAAACAATGATAAAAGTTGGCGAGGCCCAAGAAGCTGTAGAGCTCGGTCATTTTTTTGGGGGCCGACCAATCGCGGATGACTTGGATCTTGGATGGATCCACATGTACACCCTGCTCATCCACGATGTATCCCAAATATTGGATTCACTGCATGCAAAAGAAACGCTTCTCAAAATTGGCATATATCTTGTGTTGTCGCATGGTGCCCAATACATGTTGAATATGCTCCAGGTTTTCCTCCCAAGTTTTGTTGAAGACGGGGATGCCATACAAATATACAACCACAAAGGAGTTTGTGAATGGCTGTAATATATCACCCATCATACGCATGAATGTGGTCTAGTAATTAGTCAAGTCGAAATACATGACCAACCACTCAAATAGGCCTCAATCGACACTTGGTGGTAACATGACTTCAGATCAATCTTGCTGAAAAAATTGTCTCCCTTAAGATAATTGATAATATCATCAATCTGGGGAATTAGGTATCGGTTCTTGACTGTGATCTTTTCCAGGGCTCTGTAATCAATAGAAAGTTGTCATGTCCCATCCTTCTTTTTTACTAGAATAATTGGTCTCCCGCAAGGTGAGGAGATTGGTATGATGTGGCCCTTCAGAATTAGATCTTGGATCTGGTGTTTGATTTCTTCATTATCCATCATAGAATGCCTGTATACAAGGCCGTTAGGAAGAGGAACATCGAGTTCCAGATCAATGGATTTCTTTACCTAACAATGCACATGCACCCTCATAGGTGAGGTGAATATGTCTTTGTACTTCTCTACTATTCCATCCACTTGTTGTTGTTGGGCAGAGAGATCCCATGTAGAGGTTTTTGCGGTTGCAACGACCTTCTATTCACCTCTCGATCAAACCATACAGAGGAAAAATATACCGATCTGAGAGACCACATTTCTACACTGCTTCATAAAGATCAAATAGATCGCACTGTTTGGGATTGCCTCTGATACCCTCTAGAGTTGATCTCCCAAAGTAATAATGACACTACAAGGACTAGATTCATAAACAACATGATGCGTCCACATATATTGTTGTCCTAGAAAAACATAAGAAACTTCAAGGGGGGAAACATGACACAATACCTCGTTTTTGAAGGGTTTGATGTAGTAGTGCAGATGACATTGTTGGCTGACGTGAATGTCCCGTCCCTAATGGAGCCAACCAATGGTGTATGGATGAAGATGCAACGTCATTGTCAGGTTCAACCTCTTGAAAACCTCTGCTGAGATAAAGTTCTTCTTGCTACCACTATCAACAATGAAATGGAGTAGGGTTCCCTTCACCCACATCTGTGAGTGGAAAAGACACTCCCCTTCTTTAGGCTCCTCCGGTTCCTTTGACTGGACTTTTGTGGTAGCGATGGTGACATTGGGTTCTACATCAATGATCCGTCTTCCCTTTTTTGGTTCTGAATCAGAGTCTGAGTCATCATCTGACCCTGCAGATTTTGTCTCAACCAACAAAGACTGTTTGGAGCGACATTCATTAGTATTGTGCCAAGGGATTTTGTGGAACTCACACCATTTTTTAGTGTCCTTCTTCGACTTCCCATTTCCCTTTTTTGTTGGTGGCTTGGGATAGTTATAATGGGGTTGGCCATCCTTGCTTTGTCCTTTGTCTTGGGAGTTAGGGCCACCCTTACAATACTTTGGTTGTTGCGGATTTGCAGACCCAAACTCCCGCTTGTTATGCTGCTTGAAGTTCAACTCGATTTTGACAACATATCAGTAAGCGGATCCCAACGACGAGATGTCCATAAAATCCATTTTAGTTTGGATGTACCTGTGCAGACCCCCACGATATTTTAGGACCTGATTTATCTCAGAGTCTTTGATACCCATATTGGTGTGAAAGGTATGCAAAGTATTGGTGAACTTTGACATTGTTTGGCCCCTCTCTTGGCATAGTGTGGTCCATCTCGTGTATTGGTCATCATAACTTCCAACAGGGTAATATTATTCCTTGAGGGATTCAACAAAAGCCACCCAAGTGGGTCCTAGCCCCAAAATTACAAACTCATCCTCGACATGTTGCTCACATTAAGTTTCCCACCAATATCTCACATGGGGAAGGGCCTTAAGGAGCACAAAGGTGATCTTTTCACTGTTGGAAACATTGTGGAAAAAGAAATAACCCTCTAGCAGATTTAACCATTTTTCCAAAGTGTCGACGTCTATCTGGCCTTCAAATAAAGGAATATAAAAGTTAACTTGTACCTTGAAAGGTGTCGCACCTCCAAAGTGACTACCAGTTATAGGTGCCTCCGTTGTTTTTAGCAGACATCAAAGGATCTAGGCGAAATTATCCATCATCTAATTCCTCTATCGCTCGAGGGATTCCTTGAGAAAATGTTTGAAAGGATCTCCTATCCCATCGTCCCTTTTCTATTCCACCATGGAAGGTTTCTTAGGCGTACAGGAGTGGTTATCCTCAAGAGAAACAAGATCGAGACCCAACTCTCTATACCCTGACCTCGTCGGGGACATGCACTAAGAACGACAAGGAGCATATAGCTCTGATGCCACTGATCTAGATTATTTTTGAGGAATGATATGAAGGCATAAATATAAAAGAGATATAACAAATAAATACATAGAGATATGGAAAGGAACACAATAATRCAATAAAGCTCAGATTGTATTAAAGACTGTCTGAAATACAAAAGATTGTAAATACAAAAACACACAAGCTAGCTAGAATGGTGGTAGCTTATCCCTGAGAAGAGATGTGTCGGCTACATGTATTCGCAAGACGATGATTACAAGGAGTCTCCAAAGGCATTTTTAACATAAATCATAAATGAGAAAACCCTAAACATAAAAAAACCTAACTCTAGGAGATGAAGCGCCAAAAGTCACGTGGGCACCGATGGGGTAAGTTGGTACATCAACTTCTCGAGGTCGTAACGTTTGCACACAATCTCTGTTTTAGGTACACGATAGCTCGTTGGAAATAACTATTTGAGGACTACACATGTTTTCGTCACACTCTATCTAAATCCTACAATGTGACAATGTCGTGCCCAAAAAACGTTGTTTAAGGCCTCAAAACGGCCCTAGAAGTTTAGGACCCGAAAAACTGCCAAAATGGAAACTGGTCTTTGAGCCAGTGGAATAGGTGGGTGGCCATCAATATCCACCAGGATCATTAGCAAATAGATGAAATAAGAGCAAAAGGATTATGTTTTAATTGTGACAACAAGACAGTAAGGGGCATAAATGCGGTGAGAAGAAATTATTCTACATAGACTATGAAAAATATGAAGATCAAGAATTGGAACCATCACAATATCTAGAAGTAGAAGAAATTATGTCAACCATATCTTGTTATGCATTGGATGGAATCAATACTCTACAAACCCTCTAGATATAAGGAAATGTCAAAAATAAAAAAGGTAACAATGTTGATTTATTCTAGTAGTACCATAACTTCATTAATTTCAAATTAACGAAACTTCTCAATTGCTTTATATATCCAACACCAAAGTATCAAGTAATGATTACAAATGGAGGTACCATAATTGTTTAGGGAAGTTTCATAGTATTAAATCATTATGAGGGAGTACTTATTGGATAGTCCCATGATTGCAATCCAAATGGATGGTGTTGATGTTGTATTATGGGTTCAATGGTTACAATCATTGCAAATAGTGGCTCTTAATTTCCATGAACTTTTCATGAGATTCTTCTCAAAAGGAAACTAACAAAACCTTTAGAACACATGAAAGTCATTTTGATTTTTTTGTGAATCCATTTGGCCTTACTAATGCACCTTCAATATTTCAAAACATGATGAATTGCACTTTCAAACCCTTCCTAAAAAAAATTGTTCTAGTAATTTTTTGATTATATACTAATCTACAACAAATATTGGAAAGTGCATGCACAACATGTTGATAGGGTCTTACAACTATTGGAAGAGAAACAACTATATGAAAAGCCTTCCAAGCATGCCTTTGAGGTTCAAGAAGTGAAATATTTGGGTTACATTGTATCTCACGAAGGTGTCACAAGTGGATCCTAACAAAATCAAAGCTATGATGGAATGGCCAATTCCCCAAACCTTGAAGAATCTTAGAGGGTTCTTAGGATTGATATGATATTACCACAAGTCTGTCAAGAATTGGTAAAATAGTAGCACCTCTAACAACTTTATTAAAAAATGAGGCATTTTCTTGGACTCAAGAAGCAACTAGAGGTTTTGGAAAACTTAAGGAGGCTATGTGTACGAATCTTGTCCCGACCATGCTTGATTTCACAAAAACCTTTATTATGGAGTGTGATACCTCAAGGAATGGAATTGACGCAATGTTAATACAAGAAGGATGACCCATTTACTTTTAAAGTAGCTATCTTAAAGGAAATAAATTTATCAAACCCATTTATGAGAAGGAAATGTTGGCCATATTACATTAAATTAAGAAATGGTGACCTTACCTAAGTGGAACACACTTCAAGGTAATAATAGATCATGATAGTTTGAAGTACTTCTTGGAACAATGATTGTCTTTATAAGAGAAACAAAAATGGGTTATAAAGATGCTACGTTATGAATTTGAAATTATCTACAAAAAAGGAAAAAAAAATATGGTGGAAGATGCACTTTCAAGGAAAGAAGAAGACACAGAGGTTTTACTATGTTCTATTTCCTTTCCACAATATGATTAGGTGGAAGAATCAAGGAATTAATGGAAACAATATCAGAAGGTATGCAATATCATCCAACAACTACAAGAGGACCCAAGTGCATTAAATAAATTTGTGTGGAAGAATGCTTTGCTATGGTATCAATATCACCTATATTTACGTAAGAATTTCCAACTCAAACATAAGGTCCTTTTGGAATTATACACTTCTCCTATAGGAATACATTCAGGTTTCTTGAAAAATTACCATTGGATCAAGAAGGAATTTGTCTGGGAAGGTCTTAAAACTGATGTTAAAAATTTTATGGCTGAATGTGTGGTCCACCAATAGAATAAGGGAGAGACAATCAAGACCCCAGGTCTCCTACAACCATTATCCATACCAATTCAATGTTGGTAAGATGTTTCAATGTATTTTGTTACAGGTCTACCCAAGTTCAAAGGAAATAATGTCATCATTATGACATATCTTTCCACCCCTATGCACAAGCGATGGTCAGGACGGTGGGGTACCTACAAATTTTCTTCACCAAATCAACAATTACTCAGTAGTAAAATCACCCATCCTAACAATTGGTGATCATGCAACATGTGTTTTTCCATATAGAATATCAAACAACCTTTTTATTAATATACCTTTTTTCAAATCATAGAAAATTTTCTGCTTGAATTACCTCCAAGCTAGTTTCCATGTTATAAGACTTACATGCAATAGTTTCAACAAACTAACAAATTGGTAGAATATTGGAAGACTATAGTAGTCTCCCCTTGATCCATATTATTTTGAGAACGACAAGAAGGCATACATATAACATAGATGTAACAAAGAAATACACAAAGATATTGCAAGGAACATAGTAATATAGTAAAACTCATATTCTATTAATGATTGTCTGGAATACAAAAGATTGTAAAATGCAAAGCACACATGCTAACTAGAATGGTGATAGCTTATCTCTGAAGAGAGATGTGTCGTCTACACTCATTCACAAGAAGATGATGAAAATGAAGCTCCGAAGGCCTTTTTTTTAACATAGAGTATAAATGAGAAAACCCTAAACATCCAAAACCCTAACCTCGGAAGATGAAGCACCAAAAGGTTTGTGGGCCCTGGTGGGGGTAATTGATACGTCAACTTCCCTAGGGCATAACTTTTTCATGCGATCTTCGTTTGGGTGCTTGATACCTCGCCAGAAAGGTCAATCCAAGGAGTACACATTCTGAATAGCCCAATATATCCCAACAACGATCTATTGGGCAATGCCACTTCAAAAAAACATCGTTTAGGGCCTCAAGACAACTGTGGAAGTTTGGGACCCGAAAAAGTATAGAAAAATACCAAGATGGAAACTGTAATTTGAGCTAGTGGAATAGAAGGGTGGCCATTGATGTCCACCTAGATCATCCATAGATTATTTTTGAGTATGTGTTGTATTCTTTTCACGACCAATCCCACACAACATTGTGTTGAGCACACATGGGAGTCATAGGGGGTGATACCCCCCTGTGAGAGGGGTTGTAAAGGGGGCATAGCTTGCCCTTCTCAGGGGATTGTAAGGGGGAAAATCCCCCCAAAAAAAATTTGGAGAATTTTTTGCTTCTATTTTTAGCGGTTTTCACTTTTGGCAGTTTTGTGGTGCATGGGCGGATTTGTGGCTTAGCCCATGGTTTTCTAATTTCGGGTAAGGAATTAGGGTTGTAGTCTAATCCAGGTCAATGGATTAGGAGCTTTGGATGCTGCATGATTCTATATATATTGTATTGTAAAAAATGATGGATGATGATGAATAAGATTTAGAGGTGTGGCTCTAAACATGTTGTTGGTTTTCCTGGTTTGGGTTTACAGGGTAAATCTCTGTGTAATGTGTGTGTGTGTGTGTGTGTGTGTGTGTGTGTGTGTGTGAAATTGTGTCATTTCCTATTTGTTAAGAATCTGTGTGTGCATTGCATTACTATAAAAGGTTTAAAACTTACAGTTACGATGCCAAAAGAGATATAATATGTCAAATGTCTACACAATGAAAATTTAAACAAAACTGACATCTAATGACCACATAGAATTACATTGAGGGAGTTCATCATTGTTTCATTCAGAAGTAAATTAGAACCTAGTGTAAGATTAAATGCATACAATGGAGTAACTGAAATTGAAACGTAATAAAAAACTTCAAAGAGATCTATTGTATTTGACGTAACAATTGGAAATAAATATACTTGGTTAATTTTTCACTTTTAATTCATTCATTTACAAAATTAAAGCATATGTCTATGTTTTTTATTTTTTTCTTGACACGGTTCTTTCCATCCCTTCTATGATTAAAATTCAACTTGTTGAGATGACCTATTTTGTTGCATCGTCAATGTGGGATTTACATTGTCAATAGATTTAGGGTTTAATACATAACACATATATGATAAGAACAATTTCCATTATGAGCAATTGGGCCAATAGTTTAATGATGGAGTATTTGACAACATATCAATAGGTCAGTGGTTTGACCCTATTTGGGATATGCACAGATTATTTCACTATTATTTTGGGTAATAATAAATTGTTTACTCAACCACTTCACATGGTGGTTTGTTTTTTAGAATCCTAAGCATGTATACCTCATTACTTAATATATAATTACATTGTTCTCATTTACAATTGGCATAAAACAAAGAGGGTAGTTACCAATATTTGTCTTTACAAACAATATTCTAGAATCTACAAATATGGTCGATTGCAAGTATATACAATGCTTTCAACATTGAACTAATGGGGAGATGGTGCCACTCTGCTAATTTGAAAAATCACAATGCTTCAAATTATATAATCAAGAATCTACATCGTTAGGCTTCGTGATACTATCCATTGATCACATCTCAATTTTCAATGACTGCTATAGCTTTGTATATCTTTTCAACGATTTCTATATCCCCAGAGAGCTAAGTTTTCATTGATGGTGAAAGGGACAAGTCAATTAAATACTTATGGTAAGCATTCAAACGTCCAAAATTATTCTCTAACTATCAATTTTTATCATTTGTGACATTTGAAGACCTCATTACTCCTAACAAATCTTCTGGAAACTCATAAAAAATGAACTGTTACAGAAAAGATTTTGTAGAACCACAATAAGAAATGGAAGGCATAACTTTGAGTTCATTCAATTCTAGGAGAGACTAACAAACTACCAGAAAAAGACACGAAACATGATCTCTTTGCCATATCCAAACAATACCAATTTTCTTTGGCATGATATACATGGGATCTCATGAATCAAAGATTGAAATGAAAAAATATAAATTTTTCACACACACACACACACACACACACACACACACACACACACGTGTGTGTATAAAACCAGAGCAGAGATAAAAACTTATCTTTTGAATGTTGTAGACTAGACAACTGACGAAGCAAGTGATTTTCACCCAATCGTAGGTAGTCTGCTATGGACACCACCCCCTAGTCAGGATATGATGCCACTAGGGTGAATAAGAAATGCATAATACTCAGGATATTCTCCTAATTCACAAAGAAATAATATTTCTAAACCAATATTTCACTGTTAAGTTTTTGAAGATAGAAAATCTCTTGGCACTCACAATACTTTCCCACACAACATAAGGAGGTCTTCCTTCTCTACTCAATAATCCCTACTCTAGATTTATAAATGGAACGAAATTAAATACAGAGTTATAAAAAAAATGCTGACATACAATGAAACTTGACTTCTATTAATAAATGAAATGTGTTGAACTGTAAAAAAATCTAGAATGAAACAAACTTGCTCGAATTGTGGTTTCTTATATATGAGATGTGACGGCTATGTGCATTCACTATATCACATTAAAATGAGGTCGAAAGGCCTTTTTATAATAAATAAGAAATGAGGAAACCCTAAACATCCAAAAAACTAACCTTAGAAGATGAAACACCAAAAGGCTTGTGGGCCTCGATGGGGTTAGTTGGTACACCAACTTCCCGAGGTCGTAATTTTTGCATACGATATTTGTTTAGCATGCTCGATAGCTCATTGGAAAGGTATAGCCAAGGAGTACACATTTCAGTTATCCTAGAACATTCCTTCGAGCATCGTCTGGGCGTTGTCGTTCCCTAAAAATGTTGTTTGGGGCCTCAAAACAGCCCCGGAAGTTCAGGACCCGAAAAAGTGTAGAAAAACTGCCAAAATGGAAAATTGTGCTTTGAGATAATGGAAAAGGTGGGTGGCCACTGATATCCACTTGGATCAATCCTCCCCCCTTAGGGAGCAATGGTATTCATTGCATTTATTTCCCCCATTAGATGGGGAAACTTTTGCTGACTTAGCCCCAAGTGAGCCACTTGACTTAGAGTAGAAGATGCCCTGCTTTGACAACCTGATAAAGCTATATCCTCTGTTGGCGAGTGACATTAAACTGTGTCTCCATGATCTTATAAATGGTTGCATGTTCCATGTAGTAAATATTGATCCCTGTTGGTGTCAACTGCTTTGTTATCTCTAATGTGTCCAATAATGGTGGAAAGTATGACCGAAGGAGGTCCACATTGAACATTGGATGCAATCCAATGAAGGGGGGAATACTTAAATCATAATCATATTCACCCACATCCTTGGTGATGGTGTAAGGACCATAGTGAAGTGGATGAAGCTTTTGATGCGGTCCCATTGATCCGAAAATGATCTTTAAATACTTGGTTAAGTTTTAAGCATGTGTTCGATTACCAATTAGGAATTAAGCAAAGAAGAATAACTTGATTTAGAGATTATAGTAGCCATCATAAGGAAATGCAGATCAAAATATAAGCACAAAGAACAAAAAACCATAAAAACAAGGTTGTTAACAGAGTTCGACAAGATTGCCTACGTCTTCGGGCCTTTGTCTCAGTGGGTGAGGCTTTCTTATTTCTCTTCAATGCTGTAAAAGTACATCAAAAATGCTGCAAAAGCACATCAAAAAAGTACATCAATGTTGAGTGCCAAGTGTTATGCGCTGGCCCCCCACCGACCGGGGCTAGCCCTAAACTCGTGCCACCATTCAATTAAAACAAAATTCGGTCGTTGGTTTGAAAAAGCACCAACCATGCCCATGTGGCCAGTGCATGGGGCTTAGACCGTTGTTCATGTCGAGGTCGAGGGTTCGAGCCCGACGGAGTCGCAACCAAATTTTTGGCCTAGCCAACATTGTAAAAATCTAGGGTGACATGTGGC
>JASDQU010372710.1:51257-63438 GCA_032191745.1 Picea mariana
ATCATGGGCTTGGAAAGAGTATTCTGAACCTGTTGCTTTGAAATCCGTGGAAGCGGAACTTCGTCTGAAACTGATTCTGAAGTTGTATCACTGTGTTGTTCCTTCACTGACTGTTGATCAAAAACATCATCATCATCATCATCATCATAGAGAGGGTTGTGCTGAACAAAAACTAGTTCATAAAACTTCATTGGCTGTTGATTTTTGAGATCAGTCAACTCATCATTCAATAGATGGGATAGAGATTGAAGAAGTCTAACTTTAGCTTGCGTCACTTGAAAACATGTTAGCACTGAATGAAGAGTTTCTTTGTTCAATGTCACTGTGTTGTCTTCAGTGGTGTTTATTAGAGTGTTCAGTAACTCTAATAATTCGAGACTTCGAGCCATTTTAAAACACTAAAAAAGATCTTCTTGTGCAGGTAGATCCTTATTACAATTTTGACTCGACAGAAGAAGGATTATCTGCAACTCGCTCACTTGAATTGCTCACTTGAACTTCACGCTCACTTTCTATTCACGCTCACTTGAATTTATTTCTCGCTCGCTTGTACTTGTTTTCTTGAACATGCTTCCAAGAAGTTGAGGATGTCTGTAACCACCAAAAATGCATCCCAAAGTATTACAATGCTATGAGTTTCAAGTACTCATCCTTGTCAATTACGACTCAAATTGACTCTAGGGTGTCGGGCTCAGCCGAAAATGCACCTTATGACAAATTCAATTCAACTCAACTTGATTTAAAAAGACAAGTAAACTTACAAAAGGACTATTTGTAAGCTACAGATTATCGTTGATTTAGAAATTGAATGGATATTTGAATTTGATGGTGCTTTGATTCCAAGTCACGTCCAATTCTTCTTTGATTGCGACAAATATGACTATTTATAAGATACAGATTGCGTATGATATCAAGTTGATTGGCAACCCATGCGTATGACATTACCAGGGATTTGACTCACCCACTACGCCCAATTTCACATGAAATTACATATGATCTCACAGACCTGAACAAACTGAATTTCACAGACCTGAACAAAATAAAATTTAAGAAACAATATGGGGAAACGATTCCCGTACCCTTATTTTCCTTGCAGAAGCCAACATCTTAAACAACTATACAAAGTATCTCAAACACTAAATCGACAGGAGATGCAAGAAATTGAAGGGCACCAGAGGAGGTGGCCCCAAGCTCAGTTTTGTGAATGTTGCTGTTGGAAGTTGGATGATAATACATGCGCGATGTATGAGGGCAGTGGGAATTGAACCTGGCAGCGATCCTTATACGTGGCTGACAAACCTCTCGTATGCCCCTTTCAAACTCTTCAGCGGCTGCGATCACGTGCTATCTGCAATTATAAATAGAAAACAAAAAATAATCTCAAGTCTCCATGCCACGATTTCAGATCTTCAATGGGTTTTATTCCTCAGAGAAAATAAATGAACAAACCCCTAGAACCTCTGTGATTTCTTTAATCGCATCGTGAAAGAACAAAAGTAATATGCCCTATGATGAAAACAATGTCTTCATGGATTTTCTATGATGACAAAGATCTCTACATGGATGCTCAAACTCGTGCTTTATTTATCTCTTAATGTTGAGGAGGCAGATCAACAAGCTCGATCTTGACTTGAACGACTGACTGAAGGATGGAAACACCACTACAACAACCAATTACACATAGCGAAAATTAAAATATAGTCAACAAAAAATGAATTGTGAAACTCCCATCACAAATCTCCATGCTAGGCAACTCCCAACAAGTAATTTGTAGGTAGCAGCGTGGCTTCTTTGCATAATTCTGGACTCTTCTTGCGGATATATATTTCCTAATAAACCATGAGAGATTTACATCACACCTCATCTTTCATGGATTACTACCATGAAGGAACTATCAGGTCTCTTAAGACTCAAAAACTCTCTGAATATTTTCATCCTATTTTCACCATGGCTCTGATACCAATTGAAAAAACATAAACAAGAATAACAACATGGCGGAAAAGGCTCACTAGCCAACACTACATGTATTCATATCAATGGTACATATTTATAGTACAATGGGTGATGCCACCTCATAGAAAGATTTTCTCTAGATCCTAAATTCAGGCATGATGACTAGGCTAGGCAATCTTAACTAAATCATTAGTCATCACTTGAGGATATATTACTAATATCCTAAATAAATAATACAAATATAGGTGACAATTTAGACTTAGTGATTGGTAAAGGTAAGCCATAGGCTAACACTATCATATTCATGCTTAAGATCAATTGCTTTACTTGGAACAATTATAGGTGTGTTGCTTGGATAAGTTGCCTTCCTTAATTGTTGCATTGTTTGAAGAGATTGATTTTCTTTTATGTGATGAGAATGTACAACATATTCATTGCCTTCTTTAGTTAGGTGATATTGATTTTTTTCCTYGTAKAAGATTGCTTTGCGATCATACAAATAAGGGCTTCCTAAGACCATTCCACATTCATTGAGTGGAACCACATCACACGTTACCTCATCCAAAAACTTTGATGAGATTGCAAAMTTTAAAGTGCATTKCTTTGTTATGTGCAATTTATGATTGTTTCTTATCCATTTAAGTGAGTAAGGTTTATGATGTAGCTTAGTTTTCAATCCCAATTGTTTAACCACTTCCTCTAAAATCAAGTTAGATTGAGATCCACTATCTATCAATGTATCGATATTAGTATGTTTCATTATGACCCTTTTATGAAACAATTTCCTTCTAGAATCATACCCATCACCAATTTTACCTATTAAACCAACTGCTGTGATTTTAGTCTCATCACCTGAAACATATCCCAAGTTTGTTGGTCGTGTTGCTATTGCAACTGTTTGCCTCCCTTTCCTTTCTTTGAACCTCTTTGGTCTCTTCTCTGGATGCAATTTCCAACAATGGTCATCATCGTGCTCTTATTTCTTGCAATGCTTGTAAGATAGCTTCTCTTCCTTTCTTGTCGATGAATTTTCTTTCTTTCCATTCCCCTTCCTTTTGTCCTCTTTCCTTGAAGACGATTCCCCTGATACACCAAATCTTGTTTTACATGCTTCAATGTATGTTGCTTGAACATAAACCTCATCAAGATTAGTAGGTCCAAACATAAATACAATGTTATGAATATGTGCAGGTAAACCTCCTATATACTTCATAAGATTTTCTTGGGTATGTAATGGAATATTCAACATTAATTCCATCTTACAAAATTCATCTATGTATTCTTGCACCATTTTCCCTTTTCTTAGTTTAAGACTTTTTCATTCAATTAAACCTTCTCCTTATAACCCAAAGGATTAAATTTCTTTCTAAGTGCAAAAAAAAAATCTTGCCATGATGGAAATACATTACCAACTTGCTGCGTGCCATTTTGCAACTTACTTTGCCACCAGATGAGTGTTGTTCCTGCAAGACGAAGCGATGCCAACTTGATTTGAGTTGCCTCATCCTTGATTTGTTGCACACTGTAATAAACTTACATTTGTCTGACCCAGTTATCAATCCTCTCAACATTGACTTCACCATCATATATGGGCAATTCAAATTTGACATTGAGCTTAAGTAAAGGCATATCATGTTTATGTTTATGAAAATGTTTTCTTGCATGGATTTTGAACTTGTACTTGAAGAAGAAGAAGATGATGGAGAAGAAGCAGGTGAAGGAGGAGGTTTAGGAGGATCCTCTCCTTCTTCATTTTTGTCTTGTTTGGAATATTCCCCTTGGAAAGGCCTCTTCCATTCCAAGCAATCCTCATATAATAATTTTACCATCTCAGACATGGAAAATAAAGTCTTTTGCACTCTATATCGTTCTGAGACATGCCTTCTTCCGATGCCATCTCCTCACTTTGAGAAGCACTCTTTCTCGATCCAATCTATGGATCCCCTTCTACAAGCTCACCTTCACTATGACTCAGATTTTCCCTGGTAATCATGCAAACACAAACAACCAACTGTCAACCTGCTCTGATACCACTTGATCCAAAAATGATCTTTAAAGACTTGGTTAAGTTTTAAGCATGTGTTCAATTACCAATTAGGAATTAAGGAAAGAAGAATAAATTAATGAGAGATTATAGCATCTATCATAAGGAAATGTAGATCAGAATATAATCACAAAGAAAAAAAAACCATAACTTTAAGGTTGTTAACGAAATTCGACAAGATTGCCTACGTCTCCGGGCCTTTGTCTCAGTGGGTGAGGCTTTCTTATTTCTCTTCAATGCTGAAAAAGTACATCAGAAATGTATAAAAAGGATTAAAAAGTAGTATGGATGTGTTCTTATCAACCTTAAGAATCCAACACAACTAAAGGCACTGATAAAGGTTGAGCGTAGCTCCCAGAATTGACCTCCAAAGTTCGCT
Source organism: Picea mariana (assembly GCA_032191745.1). Lineage (NCBI taxonomy): Eukaryota > Viridiplantae > Streptophyta > Pinopsida > Pinales > Pinaceae > Picea > Picea mariana. Next base: position 55,634 of record JASDQU010372710.1, read on the forward strand.
TCCTCAATGGCTTCCCTGCATAAAAATGCCTTCAAGATTCATAAAATCATCGTCATTATGCCAATATGAACCTCCTGGTATGTCAAAAACCTATGATTTATATAGAGTTTGAGTTGGTGATCCTATCCCAACTTCCTCCCAAGATTTGGCCTCAAATCAGGCTCTAGATCCCCCCAAAATGGACAAAATCCTCCAAAATCAGGCTAAAAATCACAAAAAATCATATTATAAATTAAAAAAACCCAAATTGGGAAAATATCAGGGAAAAATCCCTTTCTCCCAAGATCCTGGTCATATGGAGCATTCCATATGGCCAAGGGCTAGGTGCTGGCCCTTTTCCTCTGATCTAGATGAAACCTTCGGTTGCATGGGAGCCATTTGTCCTGGTCCCAACTCTCCATACGCCCTGCTGTTATGCTCAACTCCTGGTTCCTAGATCCTGGTCACAGTTTGAGTGCCAAGTGCTTTGCACTGGCCCCCTGCTGAGTGGGGCTAGCCCTAAACCTACACCACCATTCAATTTAAAACAAAATTCGGCCGTTGGTTTGAACAAGCACCAACCACGCCCATGTGGCCAGTGCATGGGGCTTAGACCATTGCTCGTGTCAGGGGTTCGAGCCCGATGGAGTTGCAACCAAATTTTTGGCCTAACCAACATTGGAAAAATTTGGGGTGTCATGTGGCGCCTTCTGATTGGGCCACATGTCACCCTGTGATTGTACCGTATGGTACAGTCAACACCCAGTTAACAACCTAGTTATCATGCACGGTCAACTGCCATGTCACTATAGTACAACCATGTGTCATGTCACGTTAGCATCCGTACTGCCCAGTCACCCTACCACGTCAGCATCCGTACAACCACCTATCATCCGTACTTCCATGTGTCATCCTTTCATTGGGACACTTCATGTATGGACTACCATGTGTCACGTCCATATAATGCCATGTGTCATTTCCATGCCGGTCCAACTTAGCCCAAAAATGCCAAAATCAAGTGACACATGTCACCTCCTTGTGCTGCCATGCATCCTGCTGACGTCATGCTGACATCACCTGTTGTATTGTTGACGTCAACAGTACAACCTGTTGAATTTGACCAGTTTGAATTTTTTCCTGTCTGGGAAATCGATTAGAACGAGATAACTTTCAGATATAGTGTCCATGTCCTATTAGGTGCTCCTTTTGCAAATGAAAATGAACCTTGTCTCCCACCTAAAAATTATGTGGAACTCAGTGTAATATCCCTAAGGTCAAACCCTATTGTAAATGTAAATGCAAATGTACTTAAGCTGGTGAGTTGTCTGACATCATTTTGTATGCACCTTTCATGGCATAGTTCGTGCATGTACTGTGCAGTGAAATGGTGAAGTGTGCACATTCCAGGATACCACGCACAACATCTTAAGTGCACGCAATTGTGAGGCCAATGAGCCTTTCTGTATATGCTATGTTTTATAGGCTGGTGAGCCAGTTATTATAGGCTAGGATGCTTATGTTTTGATTACGCTGGAGAGCCTAGATGTTAAAGTCCAGTTCCCCTGTTTTTGTACATGTCTCATAATTAATATAAAATACATCACTGCGCATAGACCAACCACGATAAAAGAGTATGGGGGACTAAAATCCACTAGTTAGGGAAAGGGAAGGGCTAAAAGTTAAGGAAAAAGGGCTAAGCTAGGGGGATTAAGCCAAAAAGGAATATTATGTTAATATTTCTTAAAATATAAAGTATGAATAATTATTTTATTCTAAGTTCCAAAATTGGGGACAAGTGGGCCAAAGTAGCTCCCAACATGACAATTGTCAAGTTGGGGAAATGCATAGATATTGTTGGGACTTAGTTCATTTTCCAGCATTCATCCATCATTTTGACCATCATTCCTGCTATCCAGTCAATCATCCATGAGTATTCACACATCATTGAGATATCCTTCGTACCATCATCACTGTACCTAAACCTGTGTCTATAGCCATTTTCTGTTTGTGTAGGTGGTTAGCTTGGGAGCTGGATTGAAGAAGCGGGTTGTCAGGCTTGTGGGATATTGAAGAGGTGGGTTTTCAGGACTGTGAGAAATTTCTCTTTGGGTGAGAGAATTGCTGGGAATTGATTCCTGAAGGTGCTAAACTGTAGCTACAGGGCTCTGAGACTTCCTGTCCAGCTTGTTGTTGAAGCCCGGAAGGGAAGTGGGGTGGCCGAAGGACTGTTGAGTAGAGAAGGGGCACACTTCCTGGGGTGGGACAGGCATGTGGGGAATGAGGGACTGTAGGCTGTTAGTTTGATTTGGCACCCATGGCAAAGTCTTTTCTGTTGTCCATGAGCCTTTATCCTGGTTAGGAATCCCTTTACCCAGGTGGAGTTTAGTCCCAGCTCGGGGGTGACTCACTGTTGAGAGTGATGAACAGTGTGTTCTAAGGCTGGGAGGTTCGTGGAAGGTCTGCATGCAGTTGGTGACATTCTTACCAAGATAAGTGCCAATTGTGTGATAAATTTACATGCTGCATTGTTATTTATGTGCTTATTTTTATGGGTTATCATATGTGTAGTTATAACTATGTTTATTTTATGGGTATTTCCTGTATATGCTGTATGTATATGTTTACTGTTATTTCAGTGTGAATCCATGCATTTACAGATGTATTTGGCTATTTACGTTATATATATATATGTTTTCACAAGAGTTCTATGTGTATATATTTTAAATTGCATGTAGTTAGAAAAATTTATGTGGCATAGCTCAGTTGGATACTGGTATGTTACAGTATGTTCCGTAGAGAGAACATAAAAGTTCTCTGGCATAGCGTGGCCTGACATGGATGGTTAAGGATGTTACAACATGGTATCAGAGCTTTAGTTTCAACATTGAGCCTGGATGGGCCAATAAAGTTGAGTTGAAGCGAAATGTCACATAGGATTTATTTCGAAGTGGCCAAATTTTGGATTACAGAACGTTCACGGTAAAAAGTAACAACAATTGTGCAGATTTGGGAAAAAGCCCCAATTTCTGTTGTTAAATTCATGAGAAAATTGAGAAATTCGACCATGTGGTGAGATATTATCGATTTAATATCTGTTCTAGCAATTTCAGACCTGAAATTGGTCGAATTTGAAGTCACAGTGAAGCCATGACAGTTGGAGCGAGTTTTATAATTAAAATTTTCAATTTGTGAATTGAGTTTGGGAAAAATTCGTTCCAGAAATGTCAGCCCACAACGATTTGTTGCTACAGAGGTTGAATTGGTGTTATCAGGATGAAATTGAATAAATTTCGTAGTTGCAGAATAACTATGGAAGAAATGGGGAAAAAGTTAAGCAAAAGCCCCAATTTTTGCAACGAAATTCACGAGGAATTGTTGTGCATAAAAATGAATGTGCATAGGAGGGCGCACTAAAAATGCAGGATGCGCAGTAAAAGGATTATGATATGTAAAAATTGGGTGTCGCGCAAAAACATGTTGGCGTGCTGGTGTGCACGCTAAAATTTGGTACCGTGTGGAAAAATGTTGATGTGCGGGTGTGCGTACTAAATTTTGGAAGACACGTAGAAAAATGTTGGCGTGCTCACTAAATTTTGGGCATCGCACGGAAAAATGTTGGTGTGCGGGTGTGCGCACTAAATTTTGGGCACCACACGGAAAAATGTTGGTGTGCGGGTGTGCACACTAAATTTTGGGCGCCACGCGGAAAAATGTTGGTGTGTGGGTGTGCGCTCTAAATTTTGGCACTGCAAGGAAAAATAATAATGGTGCGTGTGGTGAGTGTAGTATTGGCAGAGCGCAGAGGATTTTGGTTGGTGTGCGCACAATTTGGGTATATGTTGTCGCACAAAAATTTAGTTAATGGTGCGCGCAAAGTATTGGAGCACGGTGGGGTGTACTAAATTCTAGCATGGTGAAGCGCGTAGAGTAAAATGCATGCGGAATAACAATGTTCGATACAAAAAATGCGCACAACATGTAATAGAGAAAGAACCGAAACTGCGCGTGGTGGATATTGGCGCTCGACATAAAAGTAGCGCGCGCAAGTTATTGACACGACAGAGAAGTGATACACAGTGGTTTTAAAGTGTGTGAATCACAATTTACCTTGTGCTATTGTTGCGCATGGTAAATATCGGTTACAGGTTGAAATTTGTGCGCTTGAAGTCATTTGAAGGGTGAACAACAACATAAAACCAACGATTTTTGCGACAATTTATACTATTTGAATGTCAGCTTTTTGCAGCGCATTTTTGAGGCCCTTAAGAGCGTTTTTAGCTACTCAAAAGCCATGAGAACAGAGTGTGCCAAGGGACAATTTTTCTCTGCAGCTCAAATAAAAGAGCCTAGAGAGAGATTTCTAATGGTGTAAACCGTTCGTCAAACGAAGCTTTTATGAGAAAGTTACAGCACAAACAGTGGAGGGTAAATTTTATGACCCAACTAACTTCAAAGGGCCATAAATTTTTGCTCCAGAATCAGATTGAGGTGTAGAAGTAGTCAATGGAAATATATTGAGCCATACAAGATAGTCCCAGAGTCCAATTAAATTTTTGGGCATGTTAAAATTGTTAATATGGCAAATAAAGTACTTGTAGCATATCAATTCTAATATGGTATTTTGGCCTAGAACTTCAATCGGTTGTAAATAGCAGTCTGGAACTCAGAAAAAGGTGAAACTTGGAAAGAGTGTCCATAATATGTATATTAAGAAACCCAATTGATATCCTATGAAAAATCCAATGGAGTAGGTGCAAAATTGCATATTTACAGTGCAAAGTTGCGCCAAGTTGAAAAATGAACAGAAAAATTAACGGACAATTTTTAAATAGCCATAAATTTCTACTCAAGACTCAGAATTGAGCATGGGAGAAGGCATTGGAAAGGTATTGGAGAGTGGAATATAATTATCCACCCATAAAATTGATCCAGGCACTCGATTTTCCAAGAAACCAGAAGAAACATTTCTGATATTTTATTGAACCAGAATGGTTCATATTTCATGAAATTGTCGAAATAGTTAACCTGGCAAAGTTTTGTTGGCTGCACATTTTGTAGAGTTAAAAATAACTAGATCAGATCAAGATCAACATAGAGTCCAGAGAAATGGAATATGCACATGGAAATTACAGTTAGCAATATGAGAGCAGAGGGATGGATGTCCATTTGGGCATTGAAGGAACAAACTCCACTGGACATGGAGAAGGAAGAGATGAAAACATGAACATGGTAGAGACTATTAAAAATTTGCAAAAGGATGTCCAAAGCCATAAAGCTAATAATGAAAGGATTATGAGAGCCAAGGAGCAGCAGGATGACTTCAACATGAAGTTATTGGAGAGCTTGAACAAAGTAGAAAAGAAATTGGATAAGGAGAGTGGCTCAAGCAAATCAGGAAATCACATGCCTTCTGATGAGAAAAGAAAAGCAAGATGTGTTAGAAGACATCACCATCACTCCCCAAGGCATTCCAATAAGAGAGCATGAAGCATCTAAATTCCATCCCCTATCAGAAAGCATAAGAGGTCTAGGGTGGATGAGCTACGGGGAGAAATGAACAAAATCAAACCTCCTACACTTGATGGTGAGCACAAGAAGGATGAAGACGTAGAAACATGGTTGTTGGACATGAGAAAGTATTTTCAATTGCATAATTATTCTTCTCATGCAGAAGGTAGAATTTCCATCTATCAACTCAAGGGAAAGGCATCCATGTGGTGGGATCAACTTGTGTAGGTGAAACACATTAAAGAGAAAAGTGCATGGAATTNTTATGGGAAAGGTTGTCAAATATTTGCAGCTCATATGGAAGAGACACCTAAAGATAAGGTGCCAAATTTGGAAGATCATGCAGTCTTGGAAGAATTTGAAGATGTGTTCAAGGAAGTACCAGGGCTACCCCCAAGGATAGATATTGATTTCTTTATAAATTTAATGCTTGGAGCAACTCCAGTGTCAAAGACTCCTTACAGAATGAGTACACCAGAGTTGAAGGAGTTGCTTGAAGATATTTTGAAGAAGGGGTATATACGCCCAAGTGTGTCACCTTGGGGTTCCCCAGTCTTGTTTGTAAAGGAAAAATATGGAACATTAAGATTGTGCATTGATTTCAGACGGTTGAATAAAGTGACTGTAAAGAACAAGTATCCTCTACCAAGGATTGATGATCTCTTTGATCAATTGAAGGATGCCAAGATATTTTCAAAGATAGATCTTAGATCAAGATACCATCAAGTAAGGATTAAAGAGGAATATATCAACAAGACCGCCTTCAGGACAAGGTATGGTCATTGTGAGTTCACAGTGGTGCCATTTGGGTTGTCAAATGCACTAGCTGTTTTCATGTGCTTAATGAATGGTGTTTTTCGAGAATATTTAGACAAGTTTGTCATTGTATTTTTGGATGACATTATTATATACTCTAAGTCAGAAGAAGAGCATGAGCATCATTTGAGAATGGTGTTGCAAGTATTAAGGGAGAATCAATTGTATGCCAAATTGAGCAAGTGCTCATTTGATCAAAATAAAAATCATTATTTGGGGGCATATCATTTCAAAGGATGGGATAGTAGTGGATCCTGAGAAGATAGAAGCCATTAGAGAATGGTCAACACCAAGGAATGTGACAGAGGTCAGATCATTCATGGGCGTTGCAGGCTACTACAAGAGATTTATTGAAGGATTCTCAAAGATTGCACACCCAATCACTTCCTTACAAAAGAAGGGTGTGAAGTTTCAGTGGACACTGGATTGTGAAAAGAGTTTCCAACACTTGAAGCGATTATTAACAAGTGCTCCAATACTAAGGATTGCAGACCCAAATGAAGACTTCATTGTTTGCACAGATGCATGTGAAGAAGGACTTGGTGGAGTCCTCACTCAAAATGGGTTTGTTATATGTTATGAGTCAAGAAAGTTAAAGGAGCATGAAAGACACTATGCCACTCATGATTTCGAGTTGGCAGCCATAGTGCATGCCTTGAGGAAATGAAGACACTACCTCATGGGAAAAAGGTTTGAGCTGAGAACAAACCACAATGGTCTGAAATACTTATTTGATCAACCAACTCTAAATGCTAGGCAAACCAGATGGTTAGAATTTCTAAGTGAATATGACTTTGATATAAAGCATATCAAAGGGGGAGAGAACAAAGTGGCTGATGCACTCAGCAGAAGAGTGCATGAATTGTATGCTACAACCATTAGCATGTACCGATCAGATTTGAAAGAAATAATTATAGAGGCTTCCAAATCATATTTACAATACAAAGAATTAGTGGCAAAATTACATCAAGGTAATTTGCAGCAGAAAATTGAAGAATACAAGCTAGTTAATGATGAAATTATCATGTACAGGAGAAAAAATTTGTGTGCCAAATTCCCAGGAATTGAAAAATCTAATATTGGGAGAAATGCATAATGTACCTTATGCTAGGCACCCAGGTTATCAGAAAACTATTGTAGCAGTCAAGAGCCAATATTATTGGACATGCATGAAGAGAGAAGTTGTAGATTTTATTGCCAGATGTTTGGAATGTCAAAAGGTAAAAGTTGAGCATAGACACCCAGTTGGTTTGCTACAACCATTACCCATTCTTGAGTGGAAATGGGAAGTTGTAACCATGGATTTCATCACCAAACTTCCCAGAACAAACACGAAACATGATTCTATCATGGTAATGGTGGATAAGCTTACTAAAGATTTCCATTTTATTCCAATTAAGCTCACTCACAAGGAAACCAACATTTTTGATGTTTATATGAGGGATATTGCTCGATTACATGACATACCCAAGACAATTGTGTCTAACAAAGATCCAAAATTT
>JASDQU010372710.1:63538-77486 GCA_032191745.1 Picea mariana
TTGTATTTTTGGATGAAATTATTATATACTCTAAGTCAGAAGAAGAGCATGAGCATCATTTGAGAATGGTGTTGCAAGTATTAAGGGAGCATAAGTTGTATGCCAAATTGAGCAGTGGATCCTGAGAAGATAGAAGCCATTAGAGAATGGTCAACACCAAGGAATGTGACAGAGGTCAGATCATTCATGGGCATTGCAGGCTACTACAAGAGATTTATTGAAGGATTCTCAAAGATTGCACACCCAATCACTTCCTTACAAAAGAAGGGTGTGAAGTTTCAGTGGACACTGGATTGTGAAAAGAGTTTCCAACACTTGAAGCGATTATTAACAAGTGCTCCAATACTAAGGATTGCAGACCCAAATGAAGACTTCATTGTTTGCACAGATGCATGTGAAGAAGGACTTGGTGGAGTCCTCACTCAAAATGGGTTTGTTATATGTTATGAGTCAAGAAAGTTAAAGGAGCATGAAAGACACTATGCCACTCATGATTTGGAGTTGACAACCATAGTGCATGCATTGAGGAAATGGAGACACTACCTCATGGGAAAAAGGTTTGAGCTGAGAACAAACCACAATGGTCTAAAATATTTATTTGATCAACCAACTCTAAATGCTAGGCAAACCAGATGGTTAGAATTTCTAAGTGAATATGATTTTGATATAAAGCATATCAAAGGGGGAGAGAACAAAGTGGCTGATGCACTCAGCAAAAGAGTGCATGAATTGTATGCTACAACCATTAGCATGTACCGATCAGATTTGAAAGACATAATTATAGAGGCTTCCAAATAATATTTACAATACAAGGAATTAGTGGCAAAATTACAGCAAGGTAATTTGCAGCAAAAAATTGAAGAATACAAGCTAGTTAATGATGAAATTCTCATGTACAGGGGAAAAATTTATGTGCCAAATTCCAAGGAATTGAAAAATCTGATATTGGGAGAAATGCATAATGTACCTTATGCTAGGCACCCAGGTTATCAGAAAACTATTGTAGCAGTCAAGAGCCAATATTATTGGACAGGCATGAAGAGAGAAGTTGCAGATTTTATTGTCAGATGTTTGGAATGTCAAAAGCTAAAAGTTGAGCATAGACACCCAGTTGGTTTGCTACAACCATTACCCATTCCTAAGTGGAAATGGGAAGTTGTAACGATGGATTTCATCACCAAACTTCCCAGAACAAACAAGAAACATGATTCTATCATGGTAATGGTGGATAAGCTTACTAAAGCTTTCCATTTTATTCCAGTTAAGCTCACTCACAAGGAAACCAACATTTTTGATGTTTATATAAGGGATATTGCTCGATTACATGACATATCCAAGACAATTGTGTCTGACAGAGATCCAAAATTTACCTCAAAATTTTGGAAAAGATTATTTAATGGATTTGGAACAAATTTGAATTTTAGTAGAGCTTATCATCCAGAATCAGATGGACAAACAGAGAGGGTGAATCAAGTGATTGAGGACATGTTAAGAATGTATGTGATTGATAAACAATCAAAATGGGAATACTACCTACACTTGGTAGATTTTTCTTATAACAATGGGTACCAATCATTTCTAAAGATGAGCCCATTTGAGGCACTTTATGGAAGAAAGTGCAACACACCAGTAAGCTGGGATAACCCAACAAACAAAGAAGTGGTTGGACCAGATTTGCTCAGGGAAATGGAGGAGCAAATGATAAAAATAAAGCAAAATTTAAAGGTTGCCCAAGATAGGCATTAAAGCTATGCTGATAAGGGCAGAACTCACAGGGAATTTGAAGTGGGCGACCATGTATTCTTGAAAGTGAAAGCCAACAGAAGTTCCCTAAAGTTGGGAAATTGTTCAAAGTTGGCAGCTCACTATTGTGGGTTGTTTGAAATCCTAGAGAGGATTGGTCTAGTAGCTTATATGATTGCATTGCCTGCATCTATGTATGTTCATAATGTATTCCATGTATCATTGCTCAAGAAATATATACCTAATTCTAATCATGTTATTGATTGGAATGTGATTCTAGTGGAGCAAGAAGGCACTTTCCAACTTCATCCGGTACACATTCTGGACCAGAAAATCAAACAACTCTGGAACCGAGCCATAGGGCTTGTAAAGGTCCAATTGACCTGGTACGATCTTGAGGACGCTACTTGGGAGCATGAGGATGCAATGATGGCATAATACCCACATCTTTTTGAGGATTTTTGAATTTTTTTTGTACATGGGTACATGATGCACTGAGGACAGTTCATAAATAAGGGGAGGGGATTGTAATATCCCTAAGGCCGAACAGAATTGTAAATGTAAATGAAAATGTACTTAAGATGGTGAGTTATCTGACATCATTTTGTATACACCTTTCATGGCATAGTGCACACATGTACTGCGTACTGAAATGATGGAGTGTGCACATTCCAGGATACCATGCACAACATCTTAAGTGCGCGCGATTGTGAGGCCAACGAGCCTTTGTGTATATGCTATGTTTTATAGGCTGGTGAGACAGTTATTATAAGATATGACACTTATGTTTTGATTAGGCCGGAGAGCCTAGATGTTAAAGGCCAGTGCGCCTCTTTTTGTACATGTCTCATAATTAATATAAAATACATCGCTGCGCGTAGACCGACCACGATAAAAGAGTATGGGGGACTAAACTCCACTAGTTAGGGAAAGGGAAGGGCTAAAAGTTAAGAAAAAGAGGCTAAGCTAGGGAGATTAAGCCAAAAAGGAATATTATGTTAATATTTCTTAAAATATAAAGTATGGATAATTATTTTATCCTCAGTTCCAAAGTTGGGGACAAGTGGGCCAAAGTAGCTCCCAACATGACAAGTGTCAAGTTGGGGACATGCATACATATTGTTGGGACTTAGTGCATTTTCCGACATTCATCCATCATTTTGACCATCATTCCTTCTATCCAGTCAATCATACATGAGTATTCACACACCATTGAGCTATCCTTCATACCATCATCACTGTACCTAAACCTGTGTCCATAGCCATTTTATGTTTGTGTAGCTGGTTAGCTTGGGAGTTGGACTAAAGATGCGGGTTGTCAGGCCCGTGGGATATTGAAGAGGTGGGCTGTTAAGCCCATGATAAATTTCTCTCTAGGTGAGAAAATTGTTGGGAATTGATTCTTGAAGGTGCTAAACTACAGCTACAGGGCTTTGAGACTTCCTCTCCGGCTTGTTGCTAAAGCCCGAAGGGGAAGTGGGGCAGTCGAAGGACTGTTGAGCAGAGAAGGGGCACACTTCCTGGGGTGGGATAGGCATGTGGGGAATGAGGGACTGTAGGCTGTTAGTTTGGGTTGACACCTGTGATAGAGTCTTTCCTGTTGTCCATGAGCCTTTAGCTTGGTTAGAAATCCCTTTACCCGGGTGAAGTTTAGTCCCAACTCGGGGGTGACTCACTATTGAGAGTGATGAACAATGTGGTCTAAGGCTAGGAGGTTTGTGGAATTTCTGCACATAGTTGGTGACATTCTTACCAAGATAAGTGCCAATTGTGTGATAAATTTACATACAACATTGTTATTTACGTGCTTATTTTTATGGGTTATCATATGTGCAGTTATAACTGTGTTTATTTTATGGGTATTTCCTGTATATGTTGTACGTATATGTTTACTGTTATTTAAGTGTGAATCCATGCATTTACAAATATATTTGGCTGTTTATGTTTTATATATATGTTTCCACAAGAGTTCTGTGTGTATATATTTTAAATTGCATGCAGTTAGAAAAGTTTATGTGGCATTTCTCAGTTGGATACTGGTATGTTACAGTATGTTCCACAAAGATAACGTAAGAGTTCTCTGGCATAGCGTGGCCCGACATTCATGGCCGGGGACATTACATTCGATGTTGATCATGGCGTTGCTTATACTTAGCATTGGTTTTCTACAAAATATCATGGAACTATTAGCATATGTGTTGAATCCATTCAATAAACTTGGTGTCTTTGTCGACCTTAGATTGAACATGGGAAGATTATGTAGATTTTAACCTTGTACAATATTTTACTGCAAATAGATTTTCAATAAAAGAACAGAAAAGATACAATGGAAAATATACATATTACACAAATATTTTTTCCTTGGAAACCCAAACTGGGAAAGATAGCATATTCTATATTCATTCATAGTGATACATTTTTTACAATACAATATACATATAGGAATCAACGAAATCCAAAACCCTAACCCAATGACCTGGATTAGTCAACAACCCTAATTCCTTAACCAGAAATAGAAAACCATCAACAAAAACCACGTGTCGAAAAGCTTCTCAACAATGGAAACGAAAATCGAGGCGACATGAAAAACGAGGCAAAAATGTGACACATTTCCCGAGGAAAAACATTCCCGGGGGTGCTACCCCTGAACCCTTGCAACCCCCGCTCAGATAATATAACACATACCCAACATTCTCCCACTTTTTTTTTTCTTTGCATACAGGGGGTTACAAGGTTACATAGTCAACAATCCAGGGAAACAATGCCCATGGATCCTCTACACCAAGAGAACTTCTCAGTGCTCACAGATTTTGTTAATGCATCTACAACATTCTTCAAAGTTTCCACCTTCATCAAAAACACTTTCTTTTATTCAACCATGTCTCTCACAAAGTGATATTGAATATCAATATGCTTTGTCTTTGAATGAGAAGTCGGGTTATTCGCCAAAAAATTTGCAGTTTGACTATCACAATCTATCCTTACAACTTGTTGTACCAACCCAATACCTGAAAAAAATATTTGTAACCATAATGCTTCCTTAATTGCATGAGTGGCTACCATGTATTCGACTTATGTAGTTGAAAGTGACACTACAACCTGTCTTTTGCTCATCCAACTGATTGCTCCTCCAAACAGGTTAAACACATACCTACTTGTAGATCTCCTATGATCTAGATATCCAGTCCAGTCTGCATCCACACAACCATGTATGTCCAACAATATGTCCAATCCTCGTCTTCCTTAGTAGCACAATCCATAGCTATCAGTGCCATGGAAATACTTGAAAACCCTTTTTACTGCTGTCCAATGTTCCTTCCCTGGTTTTGACATATACTTGCTCAAAACTCCCCCTGCATGTGTAATGTCCGGTCTAGTACAAACCATTGCATAAATCAAACTACCAATTGCACTCACATATGGAACATGAGACATGTCCTCCTCCTCTTCCCGTGTCTTGGGACACTGATCAATAGATAAATTTACACCAACATGAATAGGGACCTTGACTGATTTACATTCCCGCATATTAAACCTCTGCAATATTGTCTCGACATATTTTCTCTTATTTAACTAGTGTTTCCTCTTTTTCCGATCTCTTTTAATTACCATGCCCAAAATGAAATTTGAAGGACCAAGATCCTTCATGTCAAATTTAGAGGACAAATGAGTTTTCACATCCTAGATAATCTCCTTGTTGTTTCCTATCAACAACATGTCATCCAAATACAATACCAAATAAATCAGATGATCATCCCTTAATTTAAAATACACACAATGATCCTCTTTGCTTCTTGTGAAGCCAAGTCCCATCATATAAGTATCAAAATTTTGATACCACATCCTTGGTGATTATTTTAAACCATATAGGTACTTTTTCAGCTTGCATACCAACTTCTTCTTTCCCTTCACAACAAAGCCTTCTAGCTGCTTCATATAGATTTCTTCTTCCAGATCCTCATGTAGGAATGTTGTCTTCACATCCATTTATTCTACCTCAAAATCAAATGAAACAACAATATTTAACACAAATATTATAGAAGTTAACTTGGAAACATGAGAAAAAATATCACTAAAATCAATTACCTCAACCTGGGAATAACCATTTTCTACTAACGGAGAATTCTATTTCTCCATTTTTCCTTCTGCATTTAGCTTCTTTTTAAATACCCATTTGTTTCCAATGCGATTTATTCCAGTCAACAACTCCACTAGATCCCAAGCCTCATTCTTATCCAAGGCTTCCATTTCTTCATCCATGGCCTTTTTTCAGAGCTTTCCATCCTCTGAATCCACTGCCTCCTTGATAGTTCTAGGATCATCATCAGTAATAGAGAAATACAAATTTAAACGGAAATCATATGGAGTACACATTTCCGGTAGCCTTATTTCATGAACTGATCTCCTCAATACTGGAGTATGAGGATCTTCTTCTTCTTATTCCTGTTCTTCTATAGAGTCTGATTCATCATCCTTTAAATCAAACTCTATTTTCTCTGGTTCTTCCTTACTTGGTAGGAATTCCTGTTTAAAAACATTCTTCATTTCTATAAATACCACATCTTGGATATACACAACCTTCTTAGTTTATGGGTTCCAAAGATTATAACCTTTGAGACCATCTTTATACCCAATAAATATACGCTTTTCAGCTTCTTATCTATCTTACTCATGTTTTCCTTTGGAACATGAACATAGGCCTCACAACCAAATACCTTGAGATCCGTGAGAGAAGATTTCTTACCAGTCCATACCTCTTGTGGAGTTTTGTCATCCAGCATTGATGAGGGTGATCTGTTGACTAGGTAACATGCAGTACCCACTACCTCTGACCATAATTATTTCCCTAACCCAGCACCACTGAGCATGCGCCTTTCTTTTTACATCAACGTCTTGTTCATCCTTTCTGCGACTCCATTATGGTGAGGTGTATATGGAGTAGTCTTCTACCTTTCTATACCACACTTCTTATACAATTATTCAAATTCATTACTGCATAAATATTCACCATTATCTGTCCTCAACACCTTAATTCTTTTCTTGGTTTGATTCTCAACAAGAGCCTTGAACTCTTTAAACCTGTCCAAAACTTCAGATCTCTTCCCGAGGAAATATATCCAAGTATTCCAAGAGAATTCATATATAAATGAGACATAGTACACATATTTTTCCAATGATGGAACCGAAACAGGTCCAAACACATCACTGTGAACTAGCTGTAAAATTCCTTTTATCCTTGTTGCACCAGAGGGAAATCTTACCTGATTCTTCTTCCCATATACACAATGTTCACAGAAATCAAAATCTAGAGATCATTTAGACATACCTTCAACCATACCTTTACCATGTAGTAGTCGAAGACCTTTCTCTCTGATATGCCCCAGTCTTTGATGCCATAATATAACCTTTTCTTGAGAGACTGTAGGAGTTCTTTCTTATTCAAATACAATATAAGGAACAATAGAACTATTAATCCCATCACTAATAGTGCTTCTTTTAAGATGATATAGAGTTCCAAATCGAACTCCCTTCAAAAACACCATTGCTCCTTGAATCATCTTGCAGGTTTCCTTTTCAAATATTGTTTTTACCCCTACATCATCCATGTTTCTTACATAAATCAAATTTCTGGCCAAACTTGGGATGTGCAGAACATTAGGTAGTGTGCTAATCCTTCCATCTATGAGCCTCAACTTGGCTTTTCCTCATCCTATGATTCTGGTTGTTGAGTCATCACCTAGAAAAACATTACCTCCATCATACCTTTCATATTCATAGAACCACTCCATGTGGGGAGTCATATGAAAGGATGCACCTAAGTCAACCAACCATGCCTCATGATCTTCATGTGTGCTTGAAGAATCCAAGTACACATCCCCTTCTTCTTCCTTGGAGGTATTTTCTTCTGTAGAATGAGCTTCTTCAAATCCCTTATTTTTCTCAATTTTGGATCTACACTTCTTCTTGTAGTGCCCTTCTTTTCCACATATCCAACATACCTTTACAATTTTTTTTGAAGATTTATATCTACACTTAGAATTAGATCTCCCACTTGAGGAATTATATCTATTTCTTTCCCGGGGGAATCCTCTTGAAAATAATGCATTTGTGCTCTATCCTTCCATGTTCTTCCGTTTCATCTCCTTAGAGAATAAGGATGAGACCAATTCATCAAAATTCAAGGTAGTTATATTACTACCTATGGCCACAACCAGACTATCCCACTAGTCTGGTAAAGAGAACATTAAACTGATACACTTATCTTCATCTGAAATTTTAATCTCAAAGAATATTAACTGACTTAACATAGTATTGAAGGCATTCAAACTCTCTTCCACCGAGTCGCCATATCAAATCCTCAGGTTATACAACTTCTTTCTCAGGAAAAAGTTTATTTACTAGGGACTTAGACCAATACAACTTCCCCAACTTATCCCATAAATATTTGGTTGTATCTTCCTCTGACACATTCAGTAACACTGAATCTGAGAGACACAGTCAGATTGTGCTCTTCGCCTTCTGATCCAACTTTTTACAGTCATATGCTAAAGTTCTTGTAGGTGCAGTACCTAGATCCACCGCTATTAATTGATATCTATCCACCAATAGATCCTCCATCTTGAGATTCCACAACTCAAAATGTTTCCTATTAAACTTATCGATCTCCATTTTCGAACTGCTCTGCATTTATTTTGACCTGAAAAATCAATACCATATATCTCCCACTGTAACAAGGCTTATCACAGTCCCAAGACAAACCCTTTACCACAAAGGTGTCCCCCTGAAGCCAAACTGGCTCTGATACCAAATGTAGATTTTGACCTTGTACAATATTTAACTACAAATATATTTTCAATAAAAGAACATAAAACATACACTGGCAAATAAACACATTACACATAGATTTTTCCCCTCGAAACCCAAACCGGGAAAACCAACATATTCTATATTCATTCATAGTGATACATTGTTTACAATACGACATCCAAAAATCTAACCTAATGATCTGGATTAGTCAACAACCATAATTCCTTAAATGGAAACAGAAAACCATCGACAAAAACCATGTGCCGAAAAATTTCCCAACAATGGACATGAAAATCAAGGTGACACGAAAAACGAGGCAAAAATGCGACACATTTCCCGAGGAAAAAACATTTTCTCGGGGGAGCTACCCCCGAACCCCTGCACGGGGGGATATCGCCCCCCTGCAACCCCATCAAACTCATTTGCACGCCCAACAAAAAATACAAGATACTAAATCTAGTCATGCAAAGAATATAACACATACCCAACAAATTCTTCATGTGTGGTCTTAAGGGGTAATGCGACATCAATGGGACCCAATGGTTGAAATCTCAACCCTACCTGGAAGAGGTTGTGGTCGATCGAGCTATGGAGAGATATCTTATAGCTATATTGAACACAGAGGAGACTCTCATCCAATGTGCGTGGATTCTTGGAGTTGTATAGGTGCAAGATATACACGATCATCCTACTGACAAGCTCTGTGTAGCCATTAGTTTGAGAGTGGAAGGCAATGGATTTGGTGAGCCTGGTGTCCAATAGTGACTAGAGGCTTGACCAAAATGTGTTTAGGAACCTGTTGTCATGATCTATGATGATGGTATGAGATATCCCAAAATGGACCCACACTCGTTCAAAGAATATCTTTACAATGGACTGTGTGGTGATACTCTTCTTGTAGGCTGTTGGAATGGCCATCTTAGAAAATCAATCAACCACCACAAAAACACAAGAATTTTCCCTGCTTGGTTGAATGAAGGCTATACATGTAGTCCATAGAGATGGACTCCTAGGGCCTATCGAGAGTAGGGAGAGGGGTGTACAAGCCTTGATTCTTAATGGTTGGTTTGGAAATAATGAAAGCATTGCAAGACCGAATCTACTTTCCAAATTCCTGTTGAAGTTTGAAACAATAGAAATACTTCTGCAACACTACCACTCTCTTTTCCACAATAAAGTGTCATGCCTCCTCTATAGTGAGCTTCCCAAATCAACTTTGCTCTCTCCCTTGAAGGAACACAAAAATGTCCGAGATGGCATAACAACCCATCCTGAAGATGAAATTCAATGACAGACATGCTTGCACTTAGCATCTAGTAAGTGGTAGTGAAGTCAGGATCACTCTCTTAGATTTGGGGCCACTTCGAGGCCTCACATCTACAAGATTGGAGCATCGTGGTTAATTATACAACTAGAGCTAGAATGAGGCAGTTAATGATTTGATTGGTGCTCCTTGTCTTATATGTGATAGTGAGATGAAACTGCTGCAAGTATTTGGACCACTTTTTATGGCACTCATTTTGCAATTTTCCTTGTGTCTGCATGAACTACAGAGGCTTGTGATCACTGTGGATGACTGTCTCCTTCTCGAGATTGTAATGCTTCCATTGGTGACAAGCTTGTACAATGGAATACATTTTTTGGTCATAAGTGGGGTAATTATGGACTTCATTTGATAATGTCTCACTATGATAGGCCACTGAATGAATGTGCTAAGTGAGAAATGCACCCACAACATAATTGGAAGCATCTATCTCAATATCAAAAGGTTGTTTCATATTGGGTAACGAGAGCATCGAGGTTGAGCACAAAAAATGTTTTTGATCATCAAATTCTTTATGTTGCAACTGTACCCACACGAATTTTTTTTTTACACCACCCTTGGTCACTTGGACGAGGGTCCATACGATATGGGAGATTCCCAACATGAACCTACGATAGAAATTGAAAATTCCCAAGAAAATTCGAAGCTCGGTTATTGTGGTTGGGGCTGGCCAGTCACGAATTACCTAGATCTGGGCTAGATCCATGTGCAGACCATGCTCATCAACAATGTATCCTAGGTATTGGACCCTGCTCATATCGAAGGATCATTTTTCCAAGTTAGCATATAACTTGTGTTGTCGTAGAGTGTAAAGTACCTACTGAATATGCTACAAGTGTTCCTCCTAATTCTTGTTGAAGATGAGTATATCATCCATATATACCACCACAAAAGAATTGGTGAAAGGATACAAGATATCATCCATCAACCTCATGCAAGTGGCTAGAGTATTCATCAAACCAAAGGGCATTACCAACCATTCAAAAAGACCCTCTTTGGACTTGAAATCAATCTTCCATACATCAATTTGTTCTATTAGGACCTGGTGGTATTCAGACTTCAGGTCAATCTTATTGAAGCACTTGGATCCCTTGCAATGGTCATAAAAGGTCATTAAATTAGGGAATTAGGTATCGGTTCCTAATTGTGATTTTTTTTAGGGCCCTGTAATCAATTCATAGTTGTTAGGTCCCACATTTATTATACATGAGTACACTTTCACTTTTGCAGGGTGAGGTTCTTGGTTGGATGTTCCCCTTTTCGAGAAAATCTTGGATTTGGAACTTGATTTCCTCATTTTCCATAAGAGAGCGATGATAGACTGACCCATTGGGTAGAGGTGTGTCGGGGGTCATATTGATTGAATGCTTGACCTGATAGTGTAGAGGTTCCCCAATGGGTGAGGAGAATATGTATTTGTATTCCTCCAAAACCTTGTCCACCTTCATTTGTTTCATGGAGAGGCCCTGTGCGGAGGCCATGGATGTGGCCACAACCTTCTTTTTTTAATTTCTGAGAGAATCATAAATAAGAAAAATTTCCCAATCTATGAAATGACCTTCCTCCACTGCTTAGGAGAGATCAAATAAATTGTGATAGGTGGAGATACCTCTGGTATCCTGTACATTTGTCTAGCCAAAGTAATAATAATACCACGAGGTCTAGACTCATATACAACATGACATTTCCATTGGTAAGGTTGGCCTAAAATAACATAACAAACTTTAAAGGGGAAATATCACACAATAACTCATCCTTGAAGGGCTTGATGTCATAGGGTAGGCGACATTGTTGGATAATGCAAAGGTATCTCCCTTGGCGGAGCCACCCCATGGGGTAAGGTTACAAATGTGGTGTTGTTAGTGTTAGCACTGAGAGTCACCCTTAGATTGTGGGAGGATAATCCCAGTACCCATCAGAGTTTTTGGTGGATGTTGGTTTTATATGAGTGGAGGTCAATGGAAAAAACTCAAAATATGAATGATGTTCAACACAAAACTGGACAAGAAATGCACAGGGAAGTGAGGGCCACATTAACTTCAGTCAGTGAATTGAGTTTAATTGTGAGTAGAGGTAAGACTTAGTGAGAAAAAATAACAAGACTGTTATGGGCATCAGGATTTCAAGCAACTTGGAGAAGAAAAAATCAGACTCAATATCACTCTTAAGCTCAAGCTTTAGAGAATAAAAGATGTCCAAACAACACAGTCATAACAACACAATGATCAAACCTAGATCATGATGCAGATACAAAAACTCGACTGGATCCTCCATGTCTGAGCCATTCAGTGTAAGAGGGAAAATGATAACAATGAAGCCGACTAAAACCTGTCACGATACCACTGTAATCAAACCTACATTACACCAACATAACAACCCTCGACTGGATCCTCCATGCCTGAGTGTTTTAGCATAGTTTTTACCGAGAGATGAAAAGAGGGTGACTTCTATTAATCTGAAAGTCTCAAATTTGATACATAACCAGAGAACAGTTCTGGGATAAAAACATTACAAAAAATAGGGATCTCTGCTCAACCAGTTGACCACACTGACCAAATATCAAAACTAACTAATTATACTCAAAACAATTCACCACTACCAGGAGCACGATCAGGCCCCTGCATTCAAGGATTTCCGTCTGCGTCTTCTCTGTCAGACTGACTAGGCATTCTTCTGTCAGATATGAGCTCAGATCAACATGGGTTTTGCAGGAAAATATTCTCGTAGGAGTACCACAGGCTGATGGTTCAGTCCCCATGGCTAGACCTACCATACCTTCCATTTATGGAGTAAGCCGAGGTTTCAACCACCACTCCTTTTTTCATTAAATACCTTCATCAGGATCAAGAGGAGGCTTAACACCTAGGGATATGCCGTGTGATGCTAGTGGCTCTTCGAGTCAACCTGTCACCTTGAAACCATGATAATCTCATTCTATGACTAACACGGGCGTTTTTCATCCCTTGGTGCAGATCTTGTGAAACATGAACCCTTTCCTTTGCGCTCCCATGGCTTCTTGTGCCGACTTTTTCTCCACTGCATTTCCTGCATGCGACCTCGATCCATGACCCGAAGCTCATCTCTAAAGGCACTTTGAGATTTCTCCCTTCATATATTTTCACAACACTTAGACCAAAGACTTCCAAATGCCTGCTTTGACGAAATCACCTGACTCCGATTGATGGTTGGATCTACTTTGCATCCGACGGCTGTGATTTATTCCTTGGAACCCCGAGCTACCAACTCCATGTGACAAGCGCTCACCTTTATTTATGGACCTGCTTTCCATATGACCATGGGCCCAATTCCTGGGTGCTTCGTGACTTTGCACTCCACAAACTTGCACCGTGCTCCATGTTAAAACCTCTTATTCACGAAACCGCGAATCCAGTGATATGGCACCACTTGCCCTTTTGGATCGGACGATCCATATCTATTTCTCACTTCACACTTTTCTAAATCTGCGCCCTGCCCCTAGCTAATCCTTCGAACTACAAACTCATGAAGACGCCTATCTGTCGCCACGTGCTCCTATGGGTATGCAACCACGATCTCTTTGGATTTTTCACCTTCGAGAAACTTTAACATAACCCACTCCACAACTCTCGATCTCCGGAATGTGAATGGTCTCCGAATACGGAGATCGACAGTCCTTATCGACTGACGATCAATGACTTAGATCATACCTTTACTCTACTTCAGAACTTTGGGCCTTGGCACCTCGACATTTCGGCGCTTCGACACTTCGACGCTTTGGGCCTTCGGGACTTGGGAAAATTGCGCATCCCTCACTTCAGTTTTCTTGAAATGACTTTCTCTGCAGCTTGGATTTGGTGCCACGGGTCTTGCTGGATCGGACGACCCATGCTAATTTTAGGTTTCGAAACTTCAGACCTTTGAAGAAAAACTCTAACAACATTTCGAACTCCCGATTCTTGCGATAATCTTCCATTGTTGATCTCTCCCAATAATATCCATGGCCCAAATTTAATCTTTGCTTGACCTTTGATCTCAGGATTTTTCTCTAGCACTAATCTTTGAGAAACTTTCAGATTCCGAACACCCGTGAACTGC
>JASDQU010372710.1:83639-95790 GCA_032191745.1 Picea mariana
CACAACACTTAGACCAAAGACTTCCAAATGCTTGCTTTGAAGAAATCACCTGACTCCGATTGATGGTTGGATCTGCTTTGCATTCGATGGATGTGATTTCTTCCTTGGAACCCTGAGCTACCAGCTCCATGTGACAAGTGCTCACCTTTCTTTATGGACCCACTTTCCATATGACCACAGGCTATGACCATGGGCCCAATTCCTGGGTGCTTTGTGACTTCACACTCTGCAAACTTGCACCGTGCTCCATGTTAAAACCTCTTATTCGCGAAACCACGAATCCAGTGATATGGCATCGCTTTCCCTTTTGGATCGGACTATCCATATCTATTTCTCACTTCACACTTTTCTAAATCTGCGCCCTGCCCCTAGCCAATCCTTCGAACTACAAACTCATGAAGACGCCTATCTGTCGCCACGTGCTCCTATGGGTCTGCAACCACGATCTCTTCAGATTTTTCACCTTCAAGAAAATTTAACATAACCCACTCCACAACTCTCGATCTCCGAAACATGAATGGTCTCCGCATACAGAGATCGACAGTCCTTATCGATTGATGATCAACAAATTAGATCATACCTTTACTCTACTTCAGAACTTTGGGCCTTGGCACCTCGACACTTCGGCGCTTCGACACTTCGACGCTTTGGGCCTTCGGGACTTGGGAAAATTGCGCATCCCTCACTTCAGTTTTCTTGAAATGACTTTCTTTGTAGCTCATATTTGGCACCACGAGTCCTGCTGGATCGGACGACCCATGCTAATTTCGGGTTTCGAAACTTTGGACCTTTGAAGAAAAACTTTAACAACATTTCGAACTCCCGATTCCCGTGATAATCTTCCATTGTTTATCTCTCCCAATAATATCCATGGCCCAAATTTAATCTTTGCTTGACCTTTGATCTCAAAATTTTTCTCTGGTGCTAATCTTTGAGAAACTTTCAGATTCCGAACACCCGTGAACTGCCGATATGAACTCCACATGGAATCCCAGCTGTTGGGAGATGAACTCGCCCGTTTGCTTGATTCGAGTCTGGAACGGGTCGCTCTGAGTGTTGCACCTTGAGGTCGCAAATGCGGCTTGTATAAACAAAGACTTGGACGACTGGTTGGGGGCTCAGAAAGACAAAGGATGAGTGACTGAGACAAAGAGGAAAGTGATCAACCTTAGATAAAACAAAAAATCTCAGGGCTGATACTTTTTAGGTAAGACAACAAGGAAAAACAGTTCATTCAAACGAACAAGGGAAAACAGAGAAAAATTTACAATCCAAAGGGGGAAAACTTAAGATTTGGTCTATGAAAAGGAGAGAGATAGGGAAAAATTATAGACTTAGGTAGAAACCACAAACCCACAAGACTCTGATGAGTTCATGTGATAACATTTGGCTCCACAGGGGATGGCATGATCCCTGTGAGCTGCCAAGAACATGCAGCTCCAGTGCCTTAGCTTTGGGTTATGGGGTCTCTTATTGAAAACAAAAAACTAAAAATCTAAACAAAACAAGAGTGGTATTTACAGTGGTGTAACGCCAGTTACAGGCTAAAAAAAATATTTCTTCAAAAAATGCTCATTGACAGAGCCACGTAAAACCTCAGAATCCTCCAAATTCTGCAACTTATAAGTGTTATTCGGAAATATCTCAGAAATTTTGAAGGGACCAATCCACAAGGCCTCAAATTTTCCATGTTTTCCTTTGTCTTGTTTGGTGGCATCCCACTTGAGCAACGGATCCCCCAACTAGAAATATACCTTGCTCGCGCTCTTGTAAAAGGCTCGTTTTATTTTCTGTTGATGGTCATGTGTTTTATCAAGCAACTTCTCCCTGGTATGCTAGACTTATACTAGCTGCAGTATCCTCCTGACCATGTCATCAGGTTCTACTTGGTAGTCCTAGAGGAACTTCGCCACAGGCAAAGCAAGTTGAGCAGGAAAGATTGCCTCAACGCCATACACCAGCTGGAAAGGAGAAATGCCCAATGATGTTTTTGTGGTAACTCTATCAACCCATAATCAAAACTTCAACTTTGAATCCTAGGCTTTCTTGTTGTCTTCTAACAACTTCTTGATGATATTTATGAGGCTCTTGTTAGAAGACTCTGCTAAGCCATTTCCATGAGGGTAGAAGGGAGTAGAATGGACTAGTGTAATCCCATACTGCTCGTAGAAATTAAATAATGGCTCAGCCCTAAAAGAGGAAACATTCTCTGTAACGATCATGCTTGGACAACTAAATTTGGACATGATGTATTTAAGGAAATTTATGATTACCTTGTGGGAGGCACTCCTTGTGGGGATGGATTCTATCCATTTGGTAAAATAATTAGTGGCAGTCAAAATCCACCTATGCTGGCCACTTGAGGCTGGGTGTATTTTCCCAATGAAGTCAAGACCCCACTGCTGAAAAGGTCCAGAAACTGTTATAGGCTTCAATGGAAAATATCTGAGCTACTGCTTTCCAACAAAATTTTGACACTTGGTGCAGGCTCTGATCTTCGCACAAACATCAGTGAAAAGGCTAGGCCAAAAGTACTCAGCTCTGAGGATCTTGTAAGCTGTGGTCCTCCAAAAATGATGTCCCCCACATGAGTTGTCATGAAAATCAATCATAGCCTTTTGGGCTTCTTGTGGGTCTAGACACCTTAATAGAACTCCCAGAGGATCCTTCCAGTACAAAATTTGATCAATGATACAATACTTGATTTCTTTGAGTTTCAAATCTCTCACCTCTTTTTTGTCCAAACCATCAAGAGGCCTCAACTTGTGCAGGAAGTATATGATATATTTATACCAGGTGCATTCTGCTAAGTTGGGGCTGACATGAGAGTCTTCACCAACAATATCAGCTTGCTGACTTTCTGAGTCTACATTCATGATATTAACCCCCAATGCCTTGCAATTTGATTCAACCAGTAACCTAGCTAAACGTTGGCCTTTCACCAATTTGGTGGGTTTGATTTCCAGGTCAAACTCTAAAATTTTGGCAATCCACTTGCTCCTTTTCCCATCTATATCAGGCTGGATCAATATCTCCTTTACTGAGCTTGAGGGGACATATGCAATGATCTTTGAGTGCATAGTATATATTCTTAAATCCTTGAGGGCTTTCACCAAATCATAAGCTTGCTTCTCCATGATATCATATCTTTCTTCTGCATCCCTCAGTGCTCTGTTGAAAACGAAATAGGATTCTCTAACCCCTATGCATCTCTTTGTAACAAAACAACATCCATCGTATCAGATGAAGTGAAGGAAAAAATCATAAATTCCTTGGAATAGTCTGGGCTGATGAGCACATGTGATTCAGCCAATGCCCTCTTGATTTGGTTGAAAGAATATCTAGACTCAACAGTCCATTTCACTTCATTCCCCTTCCTAAGCATGGATGTAATGTGTTTAACCAATTCAACAAAATTAGAAATGAACCTCCTTAGAAAGTTGATTTTACCCAAGAAATATTGAACCTCTTTCGTGGATCTGGAAAATGACAGGGACTGGATGGCCTCCACTCTACTCAGATCAATATTCACCCCTTCATCTGACACAATATGCCCCAACAATTTTCCCTCTTGCATGGAAAATAAAGACTTCTTGGGATTTAGGGAGAGACCAAACCTTCTGCACTTCAGTAAAACCTTCCTCAGATGATAACAATGTTCTTTATCAAACCTGGAGAATATTGTGATGTCATCTATATAGATGAATACAAATCTATCCTTTTCCCCAATGAAGGCGATGTCCATAGCTTGCTGGAAGGTGGCTCCCGCATTCATCAATTGAAGGGAATTTTAGCATACATGAATGTGCCCCAAGGAGTTGTGAAAGTTGTCTTCTCTCTATATTCATGCAATATAGAGATCTGATTGTAACAGGATAAACCATCAACCATAGACATCCTGGCTGACCCAATCACGCTCTGCAAAATGTGCTCCATTTTCGGCAAGGGGTAGTTATCCTTTTTGGAGCTCCTGTTCAAATTTTTGAAATCAACACACAACCTGATTTCCCCATTCTTCTTCTTGATAGGCACCAAATTAGCCACCCACTTTGAAAATATCAAAGGGATGATGATCTGTGCATCCAACACCTTCTTGACTTCTTTTTCCATAATCGGCAACAACATGGAATTTATTTGTCTGAGCTTCTGCTTGAAAGGCTTGGCATCTTCTTTCAAATGGATTTTGTGTTTAATGATGTTGGTGTCATATGTTCTCAAATCCTCGTATGTCCAAGAAAATACATCAGTGAACTCCCTCAAGATTCTGACATACTTATCCCTTTGTTCCTTCGATAACCTACTAGACACTTTGACCCATTTGGGATCCTCCTCCATTCCTAGATTGCATTCAATCACATCAACTTCTTCAGTTGATCCTTCAACCTTTACAACAATATCATTTCTTTTAAAAAATCTCTCCAAAGGGACAAGCCCCTTTGGAATGTGGTTGCTAGGCAATTGAACAATATGATGGTTAGAAATCTTATTCATAAAGACATCAACATGAGGGATTTCTTCAGCATCCTGATCCTGCTCAATATGCATATTAGAAAATTCATCCACAGTTTCAAGGAACTTTTTTATTTCAATATCATCCTCAAAGACCTTCCAATGTTTGACATTTTCAGGAATAGAGGGTATGCATTTTATCTCTACTTCATACTTGAGTTTGGGGGGGAAAGGGACCTTGAAATTACTTGCTGAGATCGCCAAGGAATCTGCCACAGAGTTCTCCTCCCTTGGAAAAAATGAAATATTAAAAGACAAGAAGAAACTGTCAATCATATCCCATACCTCATTTCTATAGGCCCTTAACCTTGGGTGCTTATCCTAATACATATTTTTTACTTGATGAACAATCAACTTAGTGTCTCCAAACACTATTATCTCCTCAATTTTCATGTATTTGGCAGCTCTCAAACCCAAGACAAGAGCCTCATATTCTTCCACGTTGTTTGTTGTTTCAAATTCAAACTTGCAGGACAGAGATATGGTCTCTTGGGTGGGGGAAATAAAAACCACTGCAACACCAACACCTTCCCAAGAAGAAGCTCCATCAAAAAACATTTTTCACACAGAGGTCTTGGGGGGAGGATCTTCACAAAAGGTAATAGGCTTCTTTCTAATTTCAATAGGTGGCTGAGGGACATCAAAGAGATGCAATATATTGGTTCCTAAATCAATATTGAATGAGAAAATGGGGTGGTTGATGGGATTGGCTTCATCACTGATAATGTAGGCAAGTTTTTCTTCTCTATAAAGCCTTTTTTGTTCCCCTCCAAACACAGGGATGGTGGCATATGACAGATCCATTTGTAGAGTTCCCCCTAGTCTTTTGATCCATGATCTGGACAAAAGCATCCTGAACTTAGGGGGGACATCAACTACCACTATGTCCATGACCACACTTTTCATTGGCAATTGAAACAAGGAGACAACCAGGTCCTTAATAACCCCGAGGCATTTCACCTTCCTGGAATTGAATGAATAGAGGTCATGGTAGGTTTTTGTAACCTCCAACCCAAGATCATCCATGAAAATTTTAGGCCTGAGATTGTGAGATGCCCCTGAATCCATCAAGAAGTTGTGCAACACCTTATCATGGATGTTCAATTAAGTGTAGAAAGGAGGTGAGGAATCATCTCTATCCTCCACCAAAGGTCCCAGTATGACAACAGGCTTTTTGTCTTGGAGATTGACTGAGTCTATGGGATGAGATGAAGGTTTGGGTTGCCACACTTTGGAGAGGCACCTTTTGAAGTCCTCATGCTTGATTAACTCTGACAAAGGCACAAAGATCCTAATATTTTGAATTTCATGGTCAAAGCTAAAAGAGGAGAGAGGCTTCACAACCTCCTTCACGTCTAGGATAGGGCTTTTGAACAACGGTGGAGGGTTTTCCTCCTTTTCTTGAACGCCCTCTGTTACATTTTTGACAGGCTTCTTTGCTCTAGTAGGCCGATCAAAAATATCCAGCTTCCCTTATTTTTTCTTTGACCTCATGCTATATCTATTGGGATTATGGCTGGTCTTTTCCCCTCTGCTCAACTCATTTAGTTGGATATCCATGAGAGACTCCTCATATGTAGATTGGGTCCGATGAGGAAATGAGGAAGTGTCTCCAAGAAAAATGGATTTCAAGATCAACATCTTGTTCTTCTCCTTCCTCATCAGTAACAAGGTTATTTCGGAGAGGAGCTTGAATTATCTGATCATCTCTGTCCCCGTTTCTTTGATCTCTTTGGATGATCTGAGGAGCATTGTTTGGTATTTTTAAACTACCCCTATTATCATCATTTTGGGGATTCCTATAGCTCGTCTTTCCTTCCAATTTCAACCTTTCCATTCTAGCAGAAAGTAATATTAGTAGCTTGGTTACTTCATCCATATGAGGGAGGGTAGTAGAGGAACTAGAAGTCGAAGTTTTAGACCTACCTTTTCTTCTGTCTCTATCAACCTTACTCCTAAGCTTGTCAACTGCCAATATATTGGATTATAATTCAAGGGCTGCATCTTGCATATGAGCCAAGGAGGTAGCTCTTCTTTCTCTCAATAGGAGGCAAAACTCTGGGTCAAAAGCACTAGCATAATTCATCTTGGAAGAGGTTTATGTGTGTTTAATTTCAGTGGGAATATGTTTATACATCTTATTAAATATCTTCGAGAAGTCTAAAACAGATTCTCCCTCTGCTCTCTTAAGTGCCCCAAATTCTGTAATATAATAAAGGAAATATTTTTTATTCCCCCAATGTCTTACGAATGAATCATCCAGAGCATCAATCCTGTCAATAGATCTAGGAGGAAAGTCCTTAAACCAATCTCTGGTATCACCAACAAGGCTTTGTACAAAAACTCTCATCCACACGTCTTCATTTTCGATGCCTTGAATCTCTGCAAATCTATAAAATGATGAAAGGTGCTCTTTTGCAGTCACGTCTCCCTCCCTTGTGAACTGGGGAATGTACTTAAGGTAGTCTGTGGTTGGGAGAGAATTCATAGGCTGAGGTAAAACTAGAGAGGCGTATCTAGCAACCAATATCTCAACCATCCTGTTCCTAGGAGGATTAGCACCTTCCATTTGGACGTGAATTGGAGGAGAACTAGGAGGAGATAAAGTTGGGATAGGTACAACTGTAGCTATCTTTCTAGGAGGAAAAGGAAACAACTGAGTGCTGGGAGAAAAAACTGTAGGGCTCGAGGGAATAGAAGTTTACCCTTCTGTAAACACAACAACTCTAATAGGGGGAGGAGTGGTAAAGCCCGGAGTGGAGAATTCTTCTGAGTTCCTAGTTTTAAACCACTATACAACTTGAGGGGAAACAAGGGTGTCAAATATTTCTCCTTCCAATCTGATACTAGGAGGGGAGAAATCAATAGGAAAACTCCCAAAATTTAAAATTCTTAAAACTCCAACAGATGGTATAATAGGGGAATTAGAAGCAGTTACTGGAGTTTTTAAAGAAGGATTATGTAAATTACCAGAATCACCTGATACAGTAGTTGAAGTACCTTCTTGAGAGGTATTTCCTTTTCTGATAATTTTCTTTGGGTCAACTTTAGGTGGTTCTAGAGGCAACTGCGGAGTAGAACTTGTATGTCTTCCCTTCAGAGCCACAACTGAAACAATGGAGTCTCCAGGTGCAAGTTGCAATCTTCAAGGTACTGATTTGTGATGCACCTTCAAAATCATAATTTCTTTTTCATTCTTACCTAGGGAAATGTCTTCAATTCGTTCCTCGACAACGACGCCAAGAATGTTTGCACTGAGAGTCACCCTCAAATTGTAGGAGGATAAGCCCAGTACCCATCAAATTTTTTGGTGGATGTTGGTTTTATATGAGTGGAGGTCTATGGGAAAAACTCAAAATATGAATGATGTTTAGCATAGAACTGGACAAGAAATGCACAGGGAAGTGAGGTTCACATTAACTTTAGTTGGCGAATTGAGTTTAATTTTGAGCAAAGGGAAGACTTAGTGAGAAAGGTGAACAAGACTGCTATGGGCATCAAGATTTCAAGCAGCTCAGAGAAGAAAAAATCAGACTCAAGATCACTCTTAAGCTCAAGCTTCAGACAATAAAATATGTCCAAACAACACAATCACAACAAAACAATGATCACACCTACATCATGATGCAGCTACAACAACTCGACTGGATCCTCCATGACCGAGCCATTCAGTGTAAGAGGAAAAAGGATAACAAGGAAGATGACTAAAAATGGTCACGATACCACTGTAATAAAACCTACATTACAACAACATAACAACCCTCGACTGGATCCTCCATGCCTGAGTGTTTTAGCACAGTTTTTACCGAGAGATGAAAAGTGGATGAATTCTATTAATATGAAAGTATCAAATTTGATACATAACCAGAGAACAATTCTGGCATAAAAACATTACAAAAAATAGGGAGCTATACTCAACCAGTTGACCACACCTACCAAATATCAAAACTAACTAATT
Organism: Picea mariana; assembly: GCA_032191745.1. Lineage (NCBI taxonomy): Eukaryota > Viridiplantae > Streptophyta > Pinopsida > Pinales > Pinaceae > Picea > Picea mariana. The sequence continues at coordinate 92,107 of JASDQU010372710.1, forward strand.
ATACTCAGAACAATTCACCACTACCAGGAGCATGATCAGGCCCCTGCATTCAAGGCTTTCCGTCAGCATCTTCTCTGTCAGATTGAGTAGGCATTATTTTGTCAGACGCGAGCTCATATCAGCATGGGTTTTGCAGGAAAATATACTTGCAGGAGTAGCACAGGCTGATAGTTCAGTCCCCAAGACCGAACCTTCGATACCTTCCATTTATGAAGTGAGCCGAGGTTTCAACCACCACTCCTTTTTTCATTAACTACCTTCATCGGGATCAGGAGGAGGCTTAATGCCCAATGATCTGCCATGTGCTGCTAGCAGCTCTTCAAGTCAACCCGACACCTTGAAACCATGATAATATCATTCTATGACTAACACAGGCATTTTTCAGCCCTTGATGCAGATCTCATGAAATATGAATCCTTTCCTTTGCACTCCCAAGGATTCTGGTGTCGACTTTTTCTCCACTGCAGTTTCTGCATGCAACCTCGGTCCATGACTCGACACTCATCTCTAAAGGCGCTTCAAGATTTATCCCTTCATATATTTTCACAACACTTAGACCATAGACTTCCCAATGCCCACTTTGACGAAATCACCTGACTCCGATTGACAACTGGATCTGCTTTGCATCCGACGGCTGTGATTTCTTCCTTGGAATCCCAAGCTACCAAATCCACATAATGAGTGCTTACCTTTCTTTATGGACCCACTTTCCATATTCCCACGGGCTATGACCATGGACCCAATTCCTGGGCGCTTCATGACTTATCACTTCGTAAACTTGCGCTGTGCTCCATGCTAAAACCTCTGATTTGTGAAACCGCAAATCCACTGATCTGGTGCCGCGTGACCCTCTGGATCAGACGATTCAGATATATTTCGCACTTTGCACTTTGCTGAATCTGTGCCCTGCTCTTGGCCAATCCTTCGAACTACGAACTCATGAAGATGCCTATCTATCGCCACATGCTCCTATGGGTTTACGACAAATATCTCTTCGTATTTCTTACCTTCGGGAAAATTTAACACAACCCACTTTACAACTCCCAATCTACAGAACGCGAATGGTCTCCGCATATGGAGATCGATAGTCCTTATCAACTGACGTTCAACAACTTATATCATACCTTTATTCTACTTCTGAACTTTGGGCCTTGACACATTGACACTTCGACACTTCGGGCCTTCAGGACTTAGGAAAATTATGCATCCCTCAGTTCAGTTTTCTCGAAATGACTTTCTCCATAGCTCGGATCTAGTGCCACGCATCCTGCTGGATTGGACATCCCATGCTAATTTCGGGTTTCGGGACTTCAGACCTTTGACAAACAACTTTAAAAACATTTAGAACTCTCGATTCCCACGATAATATTCCATCGTTGATCTCTCCCAATAAGATCCATGACCCAGATTTAATCTTTGCTTGACCTTTGATCTCGGGCTTTTTCTCTGGCACTAATCTTTGAGAAAATTTTGGATTTCGAACACCCACGAACCGCTGATATGAACTCCACATGGAATCATAGCCGTTGGGAGCTGAACTCGCCTATTTTTTTGATTTGAGTCTAGAATGGGTTACTCTGAGTGCTGCACCTTGAGCCCACAGCTGTGGTCTGTATAAAAAAAGACTTGGACGACTGGTTGGGGGCTTAGAAAGAAAAAGGATGAGTGACTGAGACAAAGAGGAAAGTGATCAACCTTAGAGAAAACAAAAAATATTAGGGTTGAGACTTCTCAGGTAAGACAATAAGGAAAAATAGGTTGTTTAAATGAACGAGGGAAAATAGAGAAAAATTTACAAGTCGAAGGGGAAAAACTTAAGATTTGGTCTACAAAAAGGAGAGATACAGGGAAAAATTATAGACTTAGGTAGAAACCATAAAACCATAAGACTCTGACAAGTTCATGTGATAACAGTCGAAAAGTCCAACTGGTTGGCGACCTCTGTTGAGATGAGGTTCTTTTGAATTCCAGTATCGCAATGAAGTGAAACATATCACCCTTCACCTACATTCAGGTTCACTTGGATGGACCTTGGTGGTAGCTACAGTTGCACTGGGTTCTGCATAAATGATACACTTCCCCTTTTCTAACTATGATTCTGAATCATAACTTGCATCTAACTCCAGGATTTCAGCTCAACCACCAACGAATTCTTTGAGTGACATTCATCGATGTTATGTGTGGGACTTTTATGGAACTCACACCATTTTCTGATGTTTTTCTGTAGCATCCCCAACCACTTGCTGGACTATGCCACATACAAATTTTTGAACTATATACAAAATTAAAACATACAAAAACTCTGCAAATGCCTAGATTCATACATCATAATAATAAAATACACATGCAACACACACACACACACACAGGAAAAACCCATAAAAATAAACGCATAAATAATAATGCAACATGTAATTTAATACACAATTGACACTTATCTTTGATAAAAGACCACCAATTGCATGCAGACCTTCCAGGTTCCTCCTAGCCTTAGACCACACTTCTTAGAGGTCTCAGCAGTGGGTCACCCTCGAGCTGGGACTAAACTCCACGTGGGTAAAGGAATTCTTAACCAGGATGATGTATCTCAAACAATAGGAAAAAATCCCTCACAGGTGCCAACTCGAACTGACAACCTACAATCCCTCATTCCCCACATTCTTGTCCCACCCCAAGAAATGTGCCCCTTCTCTGCTCAACATTCCTTTCGCTGCCCCATTTCCTTTCCGGGGATTCAACAACAGGTTGAACATGAAGTCTCAGAGCCCTATAGCTATAGTTTGGTACCTTCAGAAAAACAATTCCCAGGAATTCTCTCACCTAGAAAGAATTTCTCATGGGCCTGACAAACTGCCTCTTCAATATCTCATGGGCCTGACAACCCTCATATTAATTCCAACTCTTAAGTTAAACAAGTACATATACATGTATAATACTGGTTTGGGTAAGGTACATGTACGCTACTACTAACACAAAGGTACGGTGGACAACTGAAAGCCATGAGTCCAGGAATGGAGAAAATGATGGAAATCAATCGAAAATGCACTAAATCCAAAATCTCCGTATGCATGTACCTAATTTGACACTTGTCAGGTTGAGAGCTACTTTGGCCCACTTTTCCCCATCCTTAGAAATTAGGATAAAATAATTATCCATACCTTATATTTTAATGAATATTAATAAAATACTCATTTTTGGCTTAATCTCTCTAGCTTAGCCCCCTTTCCCTAACTAGTGGGGTTTAGTCCCCAATAGTCTTTTACATGGTTGGTCTACATGAAGTGATTTGTTTTTCATTAATATTTGCATGTGAATACATTTACATTTACATCACATATATATTGTTCTTTCTACATCCTGGCTCACCAGCCGAAGTACAATTGTATTTACATTTACAGTTGGAGTTCATCCTAGGGGTATTACATTCCCATCCCCCTTATTTATGTACTGTCCTCAGTGTAATATATACACATATACAACCAAACTTTCAAAAATCCTAAAAAATATGTAGGTATCATGCCCGCATAGTATCCTCATGCTCCCAAGTTGCATCTTCAGGACTGTACCAGGTCCATTGGACCTTTACTAGCTCTATGGATTGATTATGGAGCTGCTTGATATTTCGGTCTAGTATGCACACCAAATGAACTTGGAAGGCGCCTTCTTATTCCACCTGAATCACAT
>JASDQU010372710.1:113746-124125 GCA_032191745.1 Picea mariana
TCCCCCTTATTTATGTACTGTCCTCAGTGTAATATATACACATATACAACTAGACTTTCAAAAATCCAAAAAATGATGCAGGTATCATGCCCGCATAGTATCCTCATGCTCCCAAGTTGCATCTTCAGGACTGTACCAGGTCCATTGGACCTTTACTAGCTCTATGGATTGATTACAGAGCTGCTTGATATTTCAGTCTAGTATGCACACCAAATGAACTTGGAAGGCGCCTTCTTGTTCCACCTAAATCACATTCCAATCAATGACATGATTAGAATCATGTATATAATTTTTGAGCAATGATACATGGAATACATTATGAATAGACATTGATGCAGGCAAGAAAAACATGTATGCTATAGGCCCAATCCTCTCTAGGATTTTAAACGACCCACAATAACAAGCTGCCAACTTTGAACAATTTCCCAACTTCAGAGAACTTATGTTTTCTTTTACTTTCAAGAATACATGGTCACCCACTTTAAACTCCCCGTGAGTTATACCCTTATCAGCATAAATTTTCTACCTGTCTTGAGAAATCTTTAAATTCTGTTTTATTTTCAACATTTTCTCTTCCATTTCCCTGAGTAATTATGGCCCAACCACTGCTCTATCTGTTGGGTTGTTCCAACTTACCGATGTGTTGCACATTCTTCCATAAAGTGCCTCAAGTGGGCTCATCTTTAGAGATGCTTGGTACCCATTGTTATAATCAAACTCTACTAAGTGTAGGTATTCTTCCTATTTTGATGGTTTATCCATCACATACATCCTCAATCACTTGATTCACCCTCTCTGTTTATCCATTTGATTATGGGTGATAAGATGTGCTAAAATAAAAATTTGTTCTAAATCCCTTAAATAATCCTTTCCAAAAATTTGATGTAAATTTTGGATCCCTGTCAGACACAATTGTCTTGGGTATACCATGTAATCGAGAAATTTCTCTCATATAAATATCAATAATGTTGGTTTCCTTGTGAGTGATATTTACTGGAATAAAATGGGCATCTTTGGTAAGCTTATCCACCACTACCATGGTAGAATCATGCTGCTTTCTTTTTCTTGGTAGTTTGGTGATGAATTCCATTGTTACAACTTCCCATTTCCACTCAGGAATGGGTAATGGTTGTAGTAATCCAGTTGGGTGTCTATGCTCAGCCTTGACCTTTTGACAGTTCAAACATTTAACAATAAAATCAATAACTTCTTTCTTCATTCCTGACCAATAATATTGGCTCTTGATAGCTGCAATAGTTTTTTGATAACCTGGGTGCCCAACATAAGGTACATTATGCATTTCTCTCAATATTAGATTTTTCAACTCCTAGGAATTTGGTACATAAATTCTTCCCTTGTATATGAGAATTTCCTCATTTCCTAGCTTATAGTCTTCAATTTTCTATTGCAAAATAACTTGTTGTAATTTTGTTATTATTTCCATGTATTGCAAATATGATTTTGCAACCTCTAAGATTTTGTCTTTCAAATTTGATTGGTACATGCTAATGGATGTAGCATGCAACTCATGCACTCTTCTGCTAACTCCATCAACCACCTTGTTCTCTTTCCCTTTGATATGATTTATATCAAAGTCATATTCATTGAGAAATTCCAACCATCTTCTTTTCCTAACATTTAAAGTTGGTTGTCCAAATAAATATTTCAGACCATTATGGTCTATCCTCAACACAAACCTTTTCCCCATGAGGTAGTCCCTCCACATATTCAAGGCATGCAATATGGATGCCAAATCTAAATCATGAGTATCATAGTGCCTTTCATGCTCCTTCAACTTCCTTGATTCATATGATACCACATACCCATTTTAACTAACGACTCCACCAAGCCCTTCTTTACATGCATCAATGCATACAATGAAGTCTTCATTTGAATAAAAAATCCTTAGTATTGGAGCACTTGTTAATAATTCCTTTAAGTGTTTGAAACTCTTTTCACAATCCAATGTCCACTGAAACTTCACCCCCTTCTTTTGTAAGGAAGTGATTGGGTGTGCAAACTTTGAGAATCCTTCAATAAATCTCCTATAGTAGCCTACAAGGCCCATGGATGATCTGACCTCTATCACAGTCTTTGGTGCTAACCATCCTCTAATGGCCTCAATATTTTCAGGATCCACTGCTATCCCTTCCTATGAAATGATATGTCCCAAATAATGAATTTGCTTCTGATAAAATGAGCACTTGCTCAATTTGGAATACAACTGATGCTCCTTTAATACCTATAATACCATCCTCAAGTGTTGTTCATGATATTCCTCCAACTTAGAAAATATAAGACTGTCATCTAAAAATATAATGACAAAATTATATAAGTATTCTCTAAAATACCATTCATTAAACACATGAAGACAATCGGTGCATTTGATAACCCAAATGGTACCACTGTGAACTCATAATGCCCATACCTTGTTCTAAAAGCAGTCTTGATGATGTCTTCTTCTTTAATTCTTACTTGATGATAAATTGACCTGAGATCAATCTTGGAGAGATTTTATGAATCTTTCAAATGATCAAAGAGGTCATATATCATTGGCAAAGGATACTTATTCTTCACAGTTACCTTGTTCAACTTCCTGAAGTCAATGCAAAGTCTCAATGTTCTATCCTTTTTCTTCACAAATAATATTGGGTCACCCCAAGGTGACACACTTGGGCGTATATACCACTTCTTCAAAGTCTCTTCAAGTTTCATTTCAAATTCCTTCAATTCTGTTGTACTCATCCTGTAAGGGGTCTTGGATACTAGGGCTGCCCTAGGCATTATATTGATGGAGAAATCAATATCTCTTTTAGGGGGTAATCCTGGTATTTATTTAAATACATCTTCAAACTCTTTTAGGACTGCATAATCTTCAATATTTGACACCGTCTCTTTAGGTGTCTCTTCCATATGTGATGAAAATATTTGACACCCTTTTCTGTAACTTTTCTTCATCTGCAATGTTGAAATTTCTCTGACGATTACTATTCTAGGAATTCCCTGTACTGTCCTTAGGTTCCCTTTATCATCCCAGCAAGTAAATTCATTATTATAACAATCTAGGATAGCATGGTGTTCGTCCAACCAATCCATACCAATTATACAGTCATAGGAACCTAAAGGTAAGATGTTCAAATCTTCCCTGGTGCTTAGTCCATTAATGTCCACAGGAAATGCTTTAACCATCTCATTAATTTTTCTTTTGGCTCTGGTAGCTAGCTGCACCAACCAAGATTTTCCATGCTTGCTTCTTGGAAAATGTAATATTTCCATCATAGTAATGGTTTGGTTGTTGATATTACTTTAATGGTTATGTACAACTCTTGTTGAAGATGAGGATATCATCCAAATATACCACCACAAAATAATTGGTGAAAGGACACAGGATATCATCCATCAACCTCATGAAAGTGGTTGGGGCATTCGTCAAACCAAAGGGCATGATAAACCATTCAAAAACACCCTCTTTAAACTTGAAAGAAGTCTTACATACAACAATTTTTTCTATTAGGACCTGGTGGTAGCCATACTTAGGGTCAATCTTACTGAAGTACTTGGCTCCCTATATATTTTCAAGAAGGCCGTCAATTTGGGGAATTGGGTATTGGTTCCTGACTGTGATTTTGTTTACTTCCCTGTAATCAATGCAAAGTTTTCAGGTCCTATATTTCTTCTACACAAGTACAGTTGGGCTTCTGCAGGGTGAGGATCTTGATCGGATCTGCCCCTTTTCAAGCAGCTCTTATATCTGGTGCTTTATTTCCTAATTTTCCATAAGAGAGTGGTGATAGATTGGCCCATTGGGTAGAGGTGCGCTAGGGGTCATATTGATTGAATTCTTGACCTAACAGTGCAAAAGTACCCCAATGGGTGAGGAGAATATGTATTTTCATTCCTCCACAACCTTGTCCATCTGCTTCTGCTGTTTGGAGAACCCTTGTGTAGAGGTCATGTATGTGGCTGCAACCTTATTTTTACTTTGAGAGTGAATCATAAAGAATATAACTTTCCCAATTTGGGAGATGACCTTCCTGCATTTCTTAGCAAATATCAAAGAAATGGTGGTAGGCAGAGCTACCTCTGGTATCCTATACAAAGGTCTACCCAAACTAATAATAAAAATGTAAGGTATAGACTCATATACAACATGGTGTTTCCACAAGTAAGGTTGGCATTGAAGAACATAAAAAACTTCAAGTGGGGAAATATCACACAATACCTTATCCTTGAAGGGATTGATGTAGTAGGGCATGCAACAATGTTGGATGACATGAATATCTCTCCCTTGGAAGAGCCACCCCATGGTGTAAGGATGTGAATGTGGTGTTGTCGATAGGTCCAACTGCTTGGAAACCTCTATTGAGATGATTTTCTTTTGATATCTAGTATCGACAATGAAGTGTAGTGTATCACCCCTCACCCATATCTGTGAGTGGAAAATTCACCTACCTTCCACCGGTTCTTCGCGTTCACTTGGATGGACCTTGGTGGTAGCTACGGTGGGACTGGGTTTTGTATCAATGATATTCTTCCCCTTATCTATCTATGATTTTGAGTCAGAACCCGCATATGACTCCGGGGATTTTAGCTCGAACACCAACAAATACTTTGAGCAAATTCATCGGTGTTATGACAAGGACTTTTATGGAATTCACACCACTTTTCAGTGTCTTTCTTTGTCTTCCAATTATCCTTCATTGTTGCATCTTGGACTGGTTGTCCTGCAATGGTCCATCCTTGCTCTGTCCTTTGTTCTATGGGTTTGGGATTCCTTTTCCCTGCTTTTGCTGTGAGGAATTCACAGATCCAAACTCTTCTTCTATTTAAATTTTTGCTCGATATTGACGACATATCTATTTGTCGCACTCAGTAATGAGATGTCCAAAAACTCCATTTATGTCTAGATGTATCTATGCATACTTTCATGATACTTTAGCACCAGGTTTCGTTCAAATTTTTTGATACCCATCTTGGTGCGTAAGGTATGGAAGACATTTGTGAACTCTGGCACTGTTTAGTCCCTTTCTTGCCGCAGCATGGTCCATTTTATATTTTGGTTATCATAGCTTCCAACAAGGTAATATTGTTCCTTAATAGCATCCTTGAAAGAACCCAAGTGGGTAAGACTACAAACAATGCATATTCCTTTGTGGCCTTTTGGCGAAAGTAAGTATCCTACCAATCCTTGACGTGGGAGACAACCTTAAGGAGCACAAATGTGATCTTTTCTCTATCAAAAAAATTATGGAAAACAAAATACCCTTCGAGCAGATTCAAGCATTTATCTAGAGAATCTACATCTATCTGACCTTGGAATAATGGAATATCAAAACTAACCTGTACCTTGAAGGGGGCGACACCTCCAAAGTGGTCGCTTGACGAAGATGCGTCGGTTGTTGGTAGTCATCAAAGGATCTGGGAAAAAATATCCATCATCTCATTCCTTTTTAACGAGAGGGATTCCTCAAGCAATAGTTTAATAGGATTTTTGTCTCCATCATCTCTATTTTCTTGTGCCATGAGAGGTTGTCGGGGTCAACAAGGATGGTCCTGCAAAGGCTCAAATAGTTCGATTCCCAACTCTTTATACCTTGACCTTGTTGGGACATGCACAAAGAAAGAGATAAAGAGAAGACTGCTCTGATACCACTGATACCACTGATCCATATTTATAAATGGAATGAAATTAAATTCAGAGTTATAACAAAAACATAGAGATACAATGAAACTTGACTTCCATTAATAAATGAATTGTTTTGAACTCTAAAAAATGTAGAATTAAACAAACTCACTCGAATTGTGGTAGCTTATCTTTGAGAAGATATGTGATGGATACATGCATTCACTAGAGCACATTACAATGAGCGTGAAAGACATTTTTATCATAAAGAAGAAATGAGGAAACCCTAAACATCCAAAAATGTAACCCTAGGAGATGAAACGCCAAAAGGCTCATGGGCCCTGATGGGGTTAGTTGGTACACCAACTTCCTTGGGTCATAACGTTTGCATACAATCTCTGTCTAGGATGCTCGATATCCTGTTGGAAAGGTATATCTGAGGATTACACATGACATTCAAACTAGACCATGTCTTTGGCCATTGTGTGGGCACTGTCATTTCCATAAAACATTGTTTAGTGCCTCAAAATGACCTCGAAAGTTTAGGACCAAAAAAAGTGTAGAAGAACTAACAAAATGGAAAACTGTGCTTTGAGCCAGTGGAATAGGTGGGTGGCCATCGATATCCACTTGGATAAATTCTCCTCTCTTAAGAATAAATTTTCTCAATTGCATTGAGTGCCCCCATCAGATGGGGAAACTTCTTCTGAACTTGGCCCTAGGTGAGGCACTTGCCTTAGTGTAGGAGATGCCCTGATTTGACAACACAATAAAGTTGGATCCTCTATTAGTGATTGCCATTAACCTATGTTTCCATGATATGATCAATGGTTACATGTTCCATGCAGTCAAGGTTCAACTTTGTCTATGTCGACTGCTCTACTATCTCTAATGTGTCCAATAATGGTGGAAAGTATGGTCGAAGGAGCTCCACATTGAACAATGGGTGCAATCCAACGAAGGGGAAATACTTAGCTCAAAAGCATTGTCACCCACAACATTGGTGATGGTGTAAGGACCATAGGGAAGTGGATGCAGCTTATGATGGGGTCCTGTAAGGAATTCCTTCTATAAATGCAACCAAACCTTCTCTCCCACTTGAAACTTGTGTGGTACCTGGTGTTGATTGTGGCCTTGTTTGTACTTAGCATTGGATTTCTAAAAAATATCATGGACCTGTTGGAAGATGTGCTAAATCCATCAAAGAGACTTGGTCACTCTATCGGCCTCATATTGAACATGGGAATATTATTCTAGTGTGGTCGCAAGGGGAAACACGAAATCAAAGGGACCCAATGGTTGAAATCCTAGCCCCACATGAAAGGGGTTGTGGCCGGTTGAGCTATGGAGAGCTCTGTTGTATCCGTGTTGAACATAGGGGAGACTCCCATCCCATGTGTGTGGATTCTTGGATTAGTACATGTGAAATATATGCACAATAATATTGCTGATGACCTTTGCCTATCCATCATTTTTGGGGTGGAAGGCAGTGGATTTGGTGAGCTTGGTGTCCAACTGTGTAACACCCTAGGTTTCAAACCCCCATTTTAAATAATGTATGGTTACAATGCTGAGAGGCCAGGGTGCCCAGAAAATTATTAAAGGGAAAGTATTCCCAAGAAATGTAATGTTTTGATCATTATTAATAATAAACACATCGTTGGGGCTATGATTCCACAAGAGAGGGGGCTTGAGGGGATACATGTTTATTCCTATGTTAATTACCCTTTTTTCCTAAGGGAGGGGATCAATTACATGATCTTATTGGGGAAGGCCAGGAGGTTCTTGATTTCCCACGGAGTTACTTAAACCCGCCTCTGGTCTGATGGGGGGGTTCGACTGATGGATTATTCGTTGATTTCATGTACATCCATTCATTTCACTCACACACTTTCATGCACCCACTTACCCATTCATTGATCCATCCTCATCCGCGTCTTGGAATGGAAATGGGAACCAAACTGCTGAGGAATTAGCCATGGTATGGTGGGTTGTAGTGGTCGTAGGTGTGATTCAGTCGTGACCGGAGGCCTGCATGTCTGTGATGCGTTGGCATGCGCCTTGTTTTGCTCACAACTGTGAGTCCTAAGAGTTACAGCATCGAGATTCTGGACCAACTGTGCTGAAGGTCCTGGAAAAAGGAGAAGTACTACCTGAGGGACTACGTGGTAGAGAAGGGTGGAGGTCCATTCTCTTGGGTGGTACAGGCTAGGTGGAAGAGAGCTGGGTACTTGGATTGTTGTGGGTGTTGGGAAACCTATGAGAGCTTGAGAGATGATTGGTTTGGGAACCCAAGTACACTCTAGAACTGTCCTTGTGGATTCATAGCCCTGGCTAGGAGGTGACACTGTTGTTGAGATTTGGAGCAGTGGTGTCTATGGTTGGGTGGAACGTCCTTGGTCTACAGACAGTTGGTGTCACCTTTTTATAAAGATAATTTCTCTCTGTTGTGATATTATTATCTGTGCATGAATGTATTCTGCTGTGTATTATAATTATCGTTTAACTAAATATTATATTATGCATGCTTGCTAATACTGATGTGCATGTTGTTAAAGTAGTTTCTTTTATGCATCCTTAAATTTTAAAAAGGTATCGGTAAAAGAAAGAAGTCAAAGGGAGGGCTTGTAGGTAGCATGCCCCGACCTGTGGGTGGCTGGGGATGTTACAGTTTGGTATCAGAGCTTCTGGTTGAAACACCGGGCCAATATGGGCCGAGTCTGTTGGTAGAGTCTCGGGGTCGAGATCGAATTCTGACCGTGAAGTTGAAAAACGTAGAGGAATGGTGTTGCAAAATCTACGGATGAGATAGAACGTCAGAGACCCATTGTAAGGGGTTTGAAGGATTGTGACCATCCCTCTTCGATTCGGGAGTGATCGCCACTGTAGGATCAGGAGAGATTCGAGATCGTTGGATCAAAGGATAGGTGAACAAGGGTCATCTAATGAAAATGAAGCAAGGGTTAAGGTCACCATCATCAGATCCCATTGGAGAGAGAGATCAATAGATAACTGACATTGCGGGGAACCAAGTTACACGAAGATAATTTTCCAAGGCGGTCTCGCAATCCGAACCATAGTTTCACCGAGGGGTTATGTGTCGACGTCAAGAGAATTGAAGGGAGAAAAGTGGATTACTCCAAACCGTTGATGCGTTCCCCCACAAATTGAAAGGCATGCAATGATGTGACATGTTAGGGCTTGAAAAACAAAACTCTATATAGTCGAAGTAGTTTGGGGCCATCCATCGTCAAGAAGAGACAGGTGGCATGAGATCCACAACTCTAGAAGTTTGTGGATGAGGAGGAGGTGAAATAGTTGGAGTAGATCCCGACCGTCGATCACCAAGAGGTATGTGTCAGCAGATCAGTAACTCCATAGAAATCTGTTTGAGAGGTTTTTAGTTGAGATTCGAAACTCTTGAAGCCTGGAGAGATAGAGGCTCGAAGTAAGCCTCAATCATACGATTCAAGGGGACACGTGGCAGAATCCCATGTACTTTGAGGAGGTTTGAATTTTGAGATTTCTGAAACCCAAAGACCCGAAAGGATCTCAGCCATTGATCTACCGAGAGCCACGCATCACCAGATCCAGGGCTTCAAATAAAAGCTAGTGGGGCCAGATAAGTTTTGAAATTTGAGATTTACGAAGTCTAAAGACCTGGAGTGAGCCTCAACCGTCAGATTAAGGAGGACATGTGGTGCATATCCGTGCAATCCAGGTGAAGACCTAAAGGGAATCTTAGTCATTCGATCTAGGAGGACAGATGGCAACAGATTGGCTAGTTCGGGAATTCAGAGTTTAGGAGAATTGGAAGTGTGCTAGTATGGAAAACCCGAAGTCCCGAAGCTTGAAGCACCAAAGTGATGGGCACGATGATGTCACCTAGAGGTGATGTGGATCCTAGAATTTTTGAAGTGATGTGGCTTGCAGACATCACCTGGGATGACGTGGACACATGAGATGTGTGCCACGTGTCAGTAAGTTTTGGGCATTTGGAGTATTGAAAATTTAGTTAGAACGTGACACGTGGTGCCCACCTGATTAGGCCACATGTACACTTCCAGTTTTTCACCATGTGGAGAAAGATCATGCAGTCCAGAGACTGGGCATTCCAGTGGGGAAATATGTGACAGGTTGCATTGGGTCGAAAAATCCCAAAGGCTAGAAGGCCAGAGTACATATCGACCATTGATTCCAGAAGACACACGTCGAAGGATCGTCTACTTTGGGTGAAAGCACTATGGGAGAAAGTGCAGGAGGAAAGTTTTGAAACTTCCAAAGCCTGAAGAGCCGAAGAGATTCACAGTCGCTGATCTGTGAGAGGACACCCGTTGGCAGATCATGAACTCAGGGTAAAAGGGTTCCGGGTGGAGGTAAGCAAGGAAAGATGAGACTCCCGAAGCATGGATTCCTGAAGTGGATATTGATCATTGATCATGAAAGAGGACAAGGATCTTTTATCCAGTATTGGCTGAAAGTTTTGAAGTCCCGAAGCTCTGGACAAACAATTTTTTAGCTAAGCGCAGGGTCATGGTCGTGGTCACTGTTAGGACCACACAATGTACCCTTTTTGCCCATACTTTTTGCCATTGTTATACCCTTCATCACCTGTATTTAGACTTATACTATCAGTTCACCTGATCATTCCAAGGTACACAACGCCCTTTCCCATTACTACACGTTTATCTGTTTTGCATGATATTTTACATCACTCTCGTACTTAACCATTGATTAGAAGTGCATAAGTGTCTAT
>JASDQU010372711.1:38980-62230 GCA_032191745.1 Picea mariana
TGCACCGACTGGATTCAAACCTATAAATTGAGAGAATACCTGCAGGTCAACATAAAGGTGGAGGCTACAATGCACACAATACATAAAGGTCGAGGCTACAATGGGCACAATACTCGTTCCCCGTATTCTTTCTTTCATTCATTTTCCTTATGCATTTTCCTTTTCTTTACAATCCTGTGAAATAGATAGCAAACTCCAGGATTAATAAATTCTCCCTGCTAAGCTTCTAGAAGACAGACTTAATATCTGCAAGTATTAGGACAGTATGATAATGGGTAACTGCCCATAATATTCGTTAATCAATTGAGTACAAGTAAATGGATTTGTATGTGCGTGCAAATAATCTATAAATGATTCCCAGAAGTCAATGTGAGAGAATTAATCCATTACAAATTTATCCAGCCAGAAGCATTAAGCTACACATATCCATTTAATCCATAAGCATCAATGTGAGAGAATTAATCCATTTATCCAGCCAGAAGCATTAAGCTACACATAAATTTTCAAATTGTTTCCCGTAAGCATACATTCTTATTTGAGTTCAAACCCTAGAAATTAAAACAACGTTTTTTTTCTGAGGATCAGTAGTGCACAACTCACGATGAGTGTTTAGGATGTGCCTGCAAGGAAGGTAATTTCATCCGAGCCTTCTACCTTCATTTTATTTCTACCATTTCTATTAGTAAAATCGAATAGTGGCTGGAAGGTGGTCGTCCTCGGATTTTCAATGGTTTTCGTTGTAATTATGGCGTTATAAATGGGTAAGTCTTTTATAGTTTTTTTGGTTTGGGTTAAATTTAAATATTAAAACTTTTTTAGAAACCTATTTTTAAAATAAATTTATAATTATTACTAGCTTGTTTCACAAGAATTTAAAAAACCATAACCATTTTAACTTTGTTGTCATTTTCGCCTTTTGGCATTCCTCAGCCACAAGTTAAAGTTAAGTCGCTGAGCTAGTATTTATGTACATAGATCACATCATACATGACAAATTAAAATAAACATATTTATATTTATTTAAAGTGTCAGCACAAATTACACTACTCCACCGAGACATTAGAAATATTGATTTTAAAAATAATTTTAAAAAAAATAATTTAGTATTTAATTAGAAATTAGAAATATTGATTGTAAAAATGATTTAAAAAAATAATTTAAATACAATATCATGAAAAACTTTACAAATTCTAAAACTAGAAATTGATAGCCATATATCCTATCATCATGCTAGAGGCGGGTATAATATAATAATACAACTTGACTCAAATTTGAGTGTGAATTGTTAGCTATATAATGGGAGGACATGTATAATATAATAATACAACGTGGTTGCACATATTTAAAATTCAATTGTCATACTATCAAATTTGACTGCCAATTGTTAGCTATATAATGGGAGGACATGTATAATATAATAATACAACTTTGCTAATTGTTAGCTATGTTAGCTATATAATGGGAGGACAGGTATAGTATAATAATACAACTTTGTTGTACACATTTAAAATTCAGTTGTCATACATTTTAAGTTGAATTAACTTCCATTAAAAGCATTTAATGGAAGTTGAGATTATAATATGATCACCCTTGGCTCGACAATAACACTTCAAATTGAACGTTTGGTTTTGAAGATCATCGATCCAAACAATATTTTAAGTTGAATTAACTTCCATTAAAAGCATTTAATGGAAGTTGAGATTATAATATGATCACCCTTGGCTCGACAATAACACTTCAAATTGAACGTTTGGTTTTGAAGATCATCGATCCAAACAATATTGTTGTGAGCGATTAATAAAAAAAGACCTATTAGGAGATTCTCCAAAAATTGAAGTCAAGTTTATCTTGTCATGAGATTCGATTTGTTGTTGTGCTACAGGTTTAGCGTATTCACTTGAGGATGGAGAGGACTGAAACTTAGACCATTGATTCACCAAAATTGAAGTCAAATTTATATTGGCATGAGATTCAATTTACTGCTTTGGGACACATTGAGTTGATTCACTTGAGAATGGAGAGGAAACCATGTTTTATTTATTGAGTATTGAAATTTTCTTCCAGCAATTTCATTAAAATGTGTTGGTCAACTTTGGCCAGAGTTTGGTAAGTTATTGCAGTCTACGTCTTAAAATAGACATGGCGCCCACAAGGTTTCAAAGGATTTTCTTTGGTGCACATTGTGTAATCTCCATATAACTAGCTATCTTGCATTGCACTTTTGTTAATTAATGTTAACTAATCCTCTAGTTACGTAATGTTCGTTCAACTTCTCATCAGTTGAACTATCCACCTAATTGTTCACCTAACTGTCTATCTGCCCAGCTGTCTTCATATACATATAAACAATGTATCCACATTTTTTGATTAATAAGATGAAACCTCTTATTTGATCTCTATGTGTTTTCCTCGCTCTGTGTCAAAATAACTGTGGAGTTTATTCACGGGCCTGTGTACAGTGGTATCAGAGACATCGTTGAGTTATTCTTTTAAAACTCCATGTTACAATTATTTTATGTGTGCTTAGAGAGAGCCGCTTTGTAAAGTTGGTCAAAGTGGATAAAATCTGAACTCTGTGCAAAGAAGAGGTTTGTGGAGGTGGAGCCACGAACAATCTTAATCATCGCGTTGAATAAAAAGAAACTGAATGTGTTCAGGAATCGGGGCTTGCAATTGCTTACTGACATGACACTGTTGGTGTCATGTTGAAGCATCGAATTGAAAATGATTTTACATGAATGTCATGTCAGAGGAAGGGTGTGATTATGTTACAGTTTGCACTGATGAATGTGCAAAATCGAAGGATTAGAAGCACCAACATTTCTCTGCCTCTGCCTCTATATCTATCTTTTTGGGGTTCTTTCTAGACAAGGATCCTCTGTCGCTAGGCTTGTGTACAGGAGCCACTGTGAGCAGTCTACAGAGCCATTGTTCAGTAGCGAAGGTCGAAGGTGTGCTTCTTGTGATATTTCTTTAATTCTTTGCAAGTGGAATTTGATTTACACAAATTACACATTAGTTTACAATGCATTCATTAATATCGATTGTGGAAGTAGTGCTCTCCAGACAAGAAAATTACCAAGAATGGTTTTGGAAAATAAAAAATACTCTTATTTTTAATGATTTATGGGAGGAAATTTGTGAAGGAAAGGATGACAATGAGCCATAGAAACCTACAGATGCTAGACAACTTGCAATTTGGAAGAGTAAAGATATAAAGGCACATGATTTAATTTCTTCCTCAGTCATTGAAGAGGTAAGTAGACATATTCTTTCCAGCACCACATCGTTTAAAGAATTACAAAAATTAAAAGATCTTTATGACTCTCATTCATAGATGGAAATTATATAATTGTTGATGAAGTTGTTTAATCTGGAATTGAAAGATAATAATGCCATGAAGCTAGCTTTCAAAATTAAAGCTCTTTTTCATGATATTGACTCAATTGGTGTCAAAGTTTATTTACAACTCACTGCATTTATTAAAGCCTTATATCCTACCTATTTGCACTACTTAGAGTCTCTTCAAGCTAGTGGACAGATGAAAGCCATGACTTTTGATACTCTTGTAGACAAAACTGTTGAAAGAGAGAAATATTTTGGGAAGAAGGAATCGTTTTCCACTTCCACAGTTGAGACTTTGTGTCTTGCCCAGAAAGAGCAGAAACCTAGAGGAGAGTCTGCTAGATTTGACAATAGTAAAAGAGGTCGTGGTAAAAGACCATTTAGAGGGTCATTATCATCAAGGAGATAGACAACAAGATGATAGATAGCAAAAACATTTTCACAATGATAAAAAATCTCTTAAGTGCTATAGGTGTGGTAAAATGGGTCATACCTCTTCTCATTGTCGCACTCCTTGGGAAAGGATTAGTGAGAAGAAAGAGCAACAACCTCTAGACAAAGGAAAAACACCTGAATCTGCCCACTATATTGTTGCACATTGTAATCTTAGTATCAATGAAGTTTTTAGCACTTCTTTTGCTTCTTGGTAAGACACTTGGATTTTATATAATAGAGCCACTTGCAATATGACCTTCAAAAGAGATTTTTTTTAGACATTCAGTAATCACATTGATGGAATAGTTTATTTTGCTGATAAGTCCTAGTTAAAGCCTTCTAGAATTGGATCTATTTGACTTCACTTACCAGGGCTTGTTGATTATATTTTGCATGGTGTTCTTTACATTCCTCAATTAAAAAGAAATTTGATGTCTCTCATACATATCAAGGAGCAAGGACATTCTATACATATGTTTGATGGCATAATTGAAATAAGAAAAGCATATGATCGAGTGATTGTTATGACCGGTGTTGAAGAAGACAAACTTTTAAAACTTAAAGGGACGCCCTCTTTTCAATCTAATTCAACTCTTTTGGCTCAACATAGTGATACTTTGTCTTCTAGCTTGTTGTGGCATGTTTGTTTTGGTCATATTAATTATGATAGTTTCCAGATTATGAAACAACAAGGTATTCAAGGGCTTCCTACTATTTCAAGAAATCATTCTCCATGTAATGCTTGTATTTTAGGCAAGCATTGTAAACAATCTTTTTATGGGTCTACTTCCCGAGCTTCCAAGAAGTTAGGTCTCATACATTCTGATTTATCTGGGCCCATGCCTATTCAATTTGCAAATGGAAATAAATATCTGCTAACTTTTATTGATGACTACACGAGGATTTCTTGGGTTTATTTGTTGAAAGAGAAATCTCAGGTTTTTGCAACTTTTAAGAATTTTCATTTATGGATTACAAATGAAACTCGACTTAATATTGGCACTCTACAATCAGATAATGGTGGCAAATACACCTCTAATGCATTTGAAAAGTACTTACAGGATAATGGTATTAAAGATCAAACCATTGTCTCTTATACTCCACAGCATAACAGTGTAGAAGAGCGCATGAACAAAACTTTGCTTAATATGGTAAGGTCAATGATGTGTTTTTAGAATGTCAGGTTGATGTTTTGGGGAGAAGCAGTATTTTGTGTCGTTTATATTTGAAATCACTCTCCTTCTACTGCCATCAATAATAAGTCCCCTTATGAATTGTGGTATAATCGTCTTCTTGTTGTACAACATTTCAGAGTTTTTGGTTCTCCATGTTATGCTTTAATTTCTAAACAACAAAGCGACAAATTGGGTTCAAGAAGTTGCAAATGTATTTTCTTGGGGTATTCTAATACCTCCATATCTTATCGATTGTATGATGAGGAAAACAATAAATTAACACATATTTCGTTAAATTTGGAAATATTCTATTACACGGACTTCATCAACATTGATTTTTTTGTAAATCGCCATATTAAATTAAAATGAGATAAACCAGTTAGTGACCATGAATAGGTCAAACATGGGACTGCTAGGTACAATAGTATAAATGGACAATAGGAGTGTGAAATAATCTCTTATAAGAAATCGATTTGAGCTAAATCATCTTAGTATGTTTAACATCCAAGTGAGATATTATTGTTATGGACAACAAACCCAACTCAATATTTGAATTTGGTGCCTAATGACTCCATCCCCCTTGCCACAACTAAGGGGGGTGTGGGTGGGAGTTGTTGATCAAATGATGATGTTGTGAAGATTTCCTAAGTGGAGGGAGGGTGCATCTCTTGCATTGTACGAGTCTAAATAGAAGTTAAATTTTCCTTCTTTGTATTTCCTTTACGAAGCATCGGGGAGGAGGTGATCATTCTAGTAGTGTTCAGTGGGGGAGGTAGTCTCAGAAAAAAAACATATAAGCCTAAATTATTATCTCATGTATATTAAGGTTGATCTAGGTATTTGAAGAAGTTTGTAACTAGCACTATTTATCATACTTTTGGTAGACCTACAGTGAGACAAGATGGAGATACATGGGAAAAAATGTGTTTCCATAAACACATTTTTTCCATGTATTTCTAGTTCAAGAAACATGTTTGGTCCATGTATTAAAATTTTATCTTGTTTTATCAAAAGTATGCAAAGTGATACTCATTGGATGCATAAGTTAATTGTAACACACTCGACCCCTAAGTGGATTTCCTGGGGATGGGGCAACAAAATTTCGTTCTCCTTAAGTAGTCAAATCCTTCATTCAGGGTCTCTATCACATTGTTCTCATCTAGAGATTTCCAACCACGGTCTCCATGCTCAAAACTGAGCTCAGAACCAGTGGATATACCTTTCTAAATTTCTTTGGGAATTTATTGTTTGAGGGTCACGTGGCACCCATGTGGATCCACCTCACACGTGTTATTTCTAAGTTCCTTCCTCCATGGTGGAAGACCATCCAACATCTAATCGCATGACTGGACTTAATCTCTTTCTCATATATCAATTGTGGAGGAATTTGGCGCTTCACGCCTCTTTGATATCTACGCATGAGACCACCCGAAGTTATGAACTTCCGAAGTCCTATAAGCTTGCCAAGTGGCTCCGGCCTTCGGGTCGTTCGATCTCTCTACCATACGCACCCCAAACCCTCTGGAGTCCTGAAGTTTCGGGCTCCAGGAGTCCCGGTCACTTCACCAACCCTTTTTGGCCAAGTGGGCACGTAACACAAGATGACACATGGAAGGGTCAGGGGTGGCATGCACCCTCATAGGGGCTGACACCTGTCATGTTCCAGTAGGTACATAGGGTATGTCATACGCACGAATATAAGTAACATGTGGCACTTCAAACTGAGATCCATGTGTCCCTGGGTAACGTCATTATGCCACGTCACCTCGGACTGAAAGCCTTCTAACATCCCTCAGATCTCACGGTCGAGATCTGGCCACGTAGACCCATAGTTCTACAGCTCTCCTTCACTTTGTAACTTCGGCGTTTGGGGAGTTTGATGTTATAGCATCTCCATTCTCCCGAAGTGGAACTTCGTTGAAGTACTATACGCAAAACCTTCCACTAGATGATCAGACGGTCAAGAAGGGGCCCCAACGGACTCTCCAGATCAACGAATCACAACCTTTCACAACTCTGGCATTCAGGTATTTTTGACAGTTATGAAGTTTGACATCCCAGGGCTTCGAGCTCTCGAAGCTCTGAAGCCGTCAAGAGCTAGCTCCTTTCGGACTTAGCACAAGGTTCCTAGACCCTGGTCATATGGACCCTATGGTGAATATTGGGTTATAAGTTCTACTCTTAGCCGAGATTTGGTTAAGGTTGTGGATGCGAGCCTAAGGTCTCTCAGGCTACTGGTTTGAAGGGAGTGCCTTCCTAGCTCACAGAACTTTAAGTTCTAAAATAGAGCAGGGTAAATTCGTGGAATTACCAAGACGGTAACAGTGCCAAGAGGCTTGCTCCGACTCCGGAACTGTGAGGTAACTCTCTGGGGAAAACACCTTCGAGGGTTAAACTGGAGCATATGGGAAATTAAGTAGAAGCATTAGTTCTCAAGGAGATAATTACATACACATCACTCAATCAGTCAATATAGAGGCCAATCTTAAATGTATACATACATGCATTCATTCATTATTCCATTTCAAAGCACAAAGCATGAAAACACTTATCAGAACCAGAATATGTGATGCGACTGCTAAAAGGGGTGCTCGTTTCCACCCAACCATAGGCTCAGTCACTCCTAACGGATCTACCACTGGCCACCCCCGAGCTAGACCACGATGCTTTGAGATTAAATCTTTTCTTCTGGCTCAATGAAAGTTAGGGACGAAGGTTACTCTCCTTCTCCGGGCACAGAAATGGACAGGGATGAAGGTTACTCTCTTTCTCCCAAATCATTCATAGATAGGGACAAAGGTTTCTCTCCTTCTCCCTAATCAGTCTCTATTTCCTACGATCATAACAAACTCTTTTTCATAGTTCTTCCTCAAACCCAAGAGCTCGGTCTCTTGTCTCTGTACTCTTCGCAGGCCTTCCTCAGCCCACCACGCCCTTCCTTTCTTTCCTTTCTCAGCAAGATTGTGTGTGGCCCGAATTCCCAGTCTGTGGTCAAGTCTGGAAGCCTTACAGATGGGCGGTATGCCTCATCCCCTCATTAAATATTGAGGAGGTATTCCCACCTACCAGCATGACTGTAATTCATTCCTAGGTGAGAGGGTTGTTCTGATCCTGAGCAATTAAATCCATCAAATTACTGGTCTGGTGGAGGTTAACACAACCATTCTTGGTCCCCTTCACCATCTCTTTCATATCATTCGTGGTCTTTCTTAGCACACCCCCCTTCCAGCAGTCATGCAACACTCATCAATTTTCTAGTAAATAACATCATTTACATTCATTGACCTTTTAAACAAAGGTCCATCAAATAAAACATTCACACATATTGAGTTTTCCATAGTCTCTTGGCTAATATAGTTATATTTACAAACTAGGGGAAACAAGGTGTTACAATTCCCTCTCCCTTAAAGGAACATCATCCTCGATGTTCTATCTATCAACATGCAATGTATATATAGAAGTAAACAAAAATGGATATGCCTGTATCATGGCATCCTCTATTTCCCACGTAGCCTCGTATGGGCCAAAGTGTTTCCACTGCACCTTGACTTGTGCAATGGTTTCGTTCCTGAGTGGGGTTTCCTTCCTGTCTAGTCTGCATTGAGGTTCTAGCAGAAATTCTCCCTCTAGATCCACCTGGATCATAGACCAGTCAATTATATGATTAGAATCATGTACATATTTCTTCAATAATGAAACATGGAAAACATTATGTGCCTTTACTATGGGAGGGACTGCTAGCCTATAGGCTACATGTCCAACTCTATCTAAGACTTCAAAGGGTCTACAATATCTAGGTGTCATATTGGCACAAGCTCCCATTCTCATGGAACTCTTCTTGGGCCTAACTATGATATAGACATGGTCTCATGTCTTGAACTCTCTGGGAGTTCTCTTTCTGTCACCGTAAATCTTCTATCTATCCTGAGAATTTTTTAGATTTTGCATTATTTGAATCACTTGTTGTTCCATTTCTTTCATCATGTCAGGTCCAGTTGTAATTCTATCCATTGGATTACTCCAGCTGATTGGAATCTTGCATTGTCTACCATAGAGGGATTCAAAAGGGCTCATCTTCAATGACTCTTGATAACCGTTGTTGTAGGCAAAATATACAAATGGCGGGTAGTCTTCCCACTTCTTAGGCTGATGCATTACATGCATCCTTAACATGTCTTCTAATATTTGGTTTACTCTTTTTGTCTATCCATCAGTTTGGGGGTGATAGGTTGTGCTAAAGATGAAATTTCGTCTCAAAACCAGCCATCAAGGATTTCCAAAAGATTGAAATGAATTTTGTGTCTCTGTCTGATACAATATCCCTATGCATGCCATGCAGTATGAATATCTCCTTCATGAATATGTTGGCAATATCTATTGCCTTGCAACTTGATTTGACAAGAACGAAGTGAGCAGACTGAACACAAGTCAAAATAGAGATCGCGGGATCTCGCCCCTTTTTAAGGATTTTTGGGTTTTGGACTTATGTAACGGGTATGGGAATGTCGGCCCATGGGTTCCCATTCTTTGGGCCTTTTGTAATGTATAAATAGATATCTAGGTGATGTAGGAAGGGGCCAATGTGCTAAGTGCAATTGATTGTAAGAGGCTATGTGCTTAGTTTATGTTGAGACTTGCAGAGCTAAGTGCAGGTCACCAGTAGTGCTTTGTGCACAGACTGCGAGGAGCTTTGTGTTGTGACCTAACTTAGGGAAGGAGGATTTGGCAAGATGCGCACAGATCTCTTGTCCTCTGTGGAGTAGGGTTTTGATGCTCTGTGCATGTAAGAAGCTTGACAGAAGATAATAAGAAGAGAAGAAAAATTGGTGGACGTAGCCCCACATTGGGGTGAACCACGTATATCCTGTGTTATGGTTGTTGTGTTCTTTGTGGTTGTTGTGTTCTTCATATGATTTATGCCTATTTTAGTAATGCTTGTTAAATGAATCTGATAATAGTAGTTTAGTGCTTAATAATATGAATGAATGTCAGGTCTGATATATCTTGATGTGCTTAGTGCTTGAATGAGTTAGATCTAGTTGAATACTGCATTGTTCTATAATAAGGGTTTGATCCTCCGATGTGAATAAGGGTGAATTACTGATGAATATTAACTGCTAAGTGCTTTGTTAGAGTGTTGTAATCACAGATCTATGTCCCAGCTAGGTTGTAGACACTTGAGTCCTGCAACCATCCCTGTATCTACCTCAGGTTAGACTTAATATGCTTCGCAGGTGTTGTCGAAGGGGTCGGTAGTTAGGGTTTTGTTGGTGCGTTGTTGAAGCGTTGAACCCTGGTTCTGCCCCTGTGCCAACAAATGGTTTCAATGCTGGGACCTGAAACTATGAGTGTTAGGAACTGAGGAAAAGAGAAATATCTATGCATAGATATGTTGCTTTAGTGTGTGGTATTCTACTTGATTTGTGAAGCTCTGTGCTAAGAAAGGAAGCAGATCTGAAGGAAAGAGGTAAGATATGAAAGCTTGGTGCTCTGAGAAAGGTAAGATAAGTGAAAAATTTAGTTTTGAAAGTATGGATCTAGGTATGTTTGACAAATTTTGTCCTAGCCTGAAAACTAGGGCACTGTTAGAAGAAAGAAGATTTGACATGAGTAGATCCGATAGAAATAGTGAAAGATATGTTATTCCTATGCATAGAAAGAATGTTTGGACTAACAAATGGATGCAGGACCCTAGAAAGAATTTTTTGCAGACTAGTTACTGTGATCCTAGCGTGCAGTACAGGAAAGGATGGGGATCATTTAAGAGAAAGAGAGGATTAACCCTTTGTTACAGTTGCAGAAGGCCGAGACATCTGGCTAAGGAATTCCCTGGTGGAAGACCTAGTTGTCTTTGTTGTGAATCTACGGACCATGAAGTTTTGGATTGCCCTAGAATGATTGCTAAAGTTGAAAAGATGAATATGA
Source organism: Picea mariana (assembly GCA_032191745.1). Taxonomy (NCBI): domain Eukaryota; kingdom Viridiplantae; phylum Streptophyta; class Pinopsida; order Pinales; family Pinaceae; genus Picea; species Picea mariana. The sequence goes on from JASDQU010372711.1 coordinate 49,861, forward strand.
GACAAGCAAACCATGAAAGAGGCCAATAGACTAAAACTATGGTAGAATCCCAGAAAGAATCAGAGACTGTATTACTGCAGATGAAAGAAGCCCTGAATGATCACAGAGACACCAATCTATCAGAAATATTAAAAGAGAAAGGGTGCATAGAAGCAAGAATAGAAGACTTTGACATAGACTGTGTTCTGGATGAGGAAACACAGGTGAATATCATGACAGAAAGAACTTGGAAAATTTTGGGAAAGCCTGTTATGACTCCTTCATTGGGAGGAATAGGATTATTTAGAGGAAATCTAATAACCCTATGTGGAAGACTTACTTAGACATCTATGAGTGCTCATGGAACTTCGATAGAGGAAGAATTTGAGGTCGTTAAATTTTTTGAGGACAGCGCCCCATTTTCTATGTTTATAGGAAAAGCCTGGATTAAGGAAGATCAGATCCGAAGAAAATAAGAGGAGGAAGCTCTAGAATAGAAAAAGAAAGAATTAAAGGATTTCATGACTAGGATAATAGCGCACTTGATAGAAGAACAGGAGAACAATTCTAAGCTACTAAGGATCGGAGACTTGGATGTTGAAGTTGACAGAACATAGAAAGACTTGAAAAACTTGTCCATACAAGAGAGTAGAGCACCTACCCCAGACAAAGAAGAAGTATCACCCTTGAACCTTATGAAAGATCATCAACAACACAAAGTTACTATACCAAGAGAAGATAAGAATAAAAATGGAAAAAGAAACCCAGTAACTCAGATTATAGGAAAGAAGGCTAGAAAACTCAGCAAGAAGAAAGTAAGGTTAGAAAAATTGAAAGAAGTTCCAGAGAAGACTTCGCAGAAGGAAGGTTCCCAGAACTTAAATTTCATCAGAATATCAGTACAACACAAATTGACACTTCGCCATGATGGAGCAATATGACCGTTGGAGGTATTATGACCATTCAATTGATGCTCCTGAATGGTTAGGAAAGCATTTATGGCCCGAAAGTTCTCCATTGGACCATTAGGACCATGCCATAATGGATGGAATTTCATTAGTTAAGGTTTTTCAACCCGTTGGAATAAACCATTACGACGTTGTCTATTTATCCTATCGAACATTACACCGAGAATACTTTTGCAAATAGTGATTATTCGAGTCCACAGAGAGATGAATACTACCCCGGTGTGTTTATTGAGACTTCACCACCTGCTCTATTGCATTGAGTGTTTGATAACCGATCTAAGATACTTGATCTCGAGTGTGCATGTCGGATGACATTAGCGCAGTAGAAAAGTTCGTCGAAGAAATTCTAATCGACCTCATGGATGAGAAGGTGATATCTATAGGAGTTCAAGCGACATCGACAAGAGGAGTGAAAGTGATGCATACCCCCTACCTCAACAGGTTTCTGCGACCTCCCAATCTCTGGATCGATTTTCTTTTGAGCCGAAATGGCTCTTCGGACTCTTGTTGGAACCCCTTGAACGAATCCATAGGTCCCTTTAATTCTCTGGCACAAGCTTTGAGAAAACCTATGCACGCACTCATCTTTCAGCACTCTTCTCTGTTCTGAACCAACACACCTTTTGCGTTTCAGGGTTTCGGGACTTCTGCATGCGAGCTCTCCCAAGCTCCTTGTCCCTCCAACTCCCGGTCGCTGAAACAACGAAAAGGGCTTAACGACTCTAGGTCCTCCCTTAGCCTCCGTCCACGTGACCACCACTCTGTGACCACGTGCTTAACGTCAAAGCACTACCAGCTTTTCACGATTCTGGGAATCGCGATGTAAGCATTCCTCCTATTCTCTGTCTTTCGAAGGGCCGAAACTCGAAATGGGGCCTAACTCCACAACTCCTCCCTTAAGTCGCTTTTCATACAACCGGTCCTGTGACCTAGTGCTATTCCTCCGAATGCTTTTGGGTTTTCATGATTCACAATTCCGGCTACAACGATTCTAGGTCCTTTGAACTCCCGGATCTTGAAATGCCAAAATCTACCCGTGACCACGGTCCACTTTTCAGGATTTCATAATTCGCGATTTTGTGATTCCGGCTGTAGACGATTCTAGGTCCTTCAATCTCCCGGACCCCGAAATGCTGAAATCTCCCCCTTGAGAGATCAACGGTCCAGATTCCTCTTGAACCAATGATCACGATCCAACTGGATCAACGACCCACAACCTTTCAGGATTTTCCTCGAACCTTGACCACTCGCCATGTGTCCTCTCAGTCAGCTCTGCAGTCTTATTTTCTTGACTGACCTGTTGTTTAGTCACCTTCTCTGACAGATTAGCTTCTGCCATTTCCCCTTGTGCTGGTTGAATTCCAGCTTCCTCCAGCTACTCCTCAAACTGGAATTCTCCTTCATCTTCTACTGTACGCCTCAGTATTGCAATTATCATCTCTTCGGCTCCCTGGATGAAAATTCTGAATGGTTCCTCGGAATGCTCCTCTGCTAACATCTGCATGACTGTCTCCTCGTGGCAGCTATATACTGGCTCTGGATTGTTCAACCACTCCTCTAGCATCTCTAACTCCATTTCCCATGGAGTGAGCATCTTATTTGCATGATCCTCTTATGTTGGGGCAAACATTAGTGTATTCTCCTCCTCTCCCTCTATGATAGTCATTGTTGGTTGTCCTTCTTCTATTGTTGCTTCTGCAACACATACTCTGGCCTCAACTGGGCTACTTGGTAGGAATACTTCAATTCCCCCAATGATCAGAATGTATTTCTGACCCTCCTTCATCAGCACTCCTCGTTGATCTGAACTCTCCTCTGAGTTCATGAGACTTTCACATAGCCTCATCTTTTCCCCCTTTCCCACTTGGCATCCTAGGAATTTTGTACTACCCACCTGGCAGTGTATGAGACTGACTGGTCCCATCTCATTGCCCACCTGGCAACTCGAAATTTCACTTCTGCCTACCTGGAAATTTATGATCAAAATGTATTTCTGACCCAAACTCACCCCTGAGTTCATGAGACTTTCAGACAGTCTCATCTGCTCTCCCTTGCCCACTTGCCAATATGGGATTTCTTCCCTACTCACCTGGCAGTTTACGAGATCTTCAGCTAATCTCATACCATTTCCCTCCTGGCAATATGGATTTCCACTGTTGTCCTCTCGACAGTCTATGAGATCCTCTAATGATCTCATTTCATTGCCCACCTGGAAATTGGAAAATTCATCTCTTCCCTCCTGGCAGTTTATGAGACCTGAAACTGATCTCTCTTCCTCATCATTGAGGGTTTCTCCAACTTTTGGCTCACAGATGCAAACCAACTCTATGTCACTGAGGCTTTCAACATACCTCAGCCATATTTTCAACAACTTTTGCTATCTTTTGGCCAACAACTCCTTGATTGGCCACTTCACCTTCTTTTTCATGGGCCATTCATACACCCATCGTGTTCTTTCACTCTGTTGCATTTGAAATGCAAGCTCCTCCATCCTCGCTCTTATCTCGGTGAGTTATTTATCCATATCAACCTTGCTCTTCATCTATTGGTGGTCCTCTCTTTGACCATGCTTATGGCCTTCAATAGCCATCTTCTTCCCTTTGAATCTTCTATTGTTGTTACTCTGCAACTAAGAGCATTTCCAGTATCTCCTACAGTCTACCCGACTGTCTATTTGGTGTTGCATCCTGCAACAATCTCTTCAATCCTCTTCATCTGAAATATACAGATGAAGTCCAGGCTCTAATACCACTTGATGGTGTGTATCAGAGCCACTTTTTGTATGTATACTGCAGGCAGAGAGAGGCAGAGTAGATAAAGAAAATAGATTTTAGATGTATGTTAGATGTGCATTTGCAGGGATAGATAGATTTTCCTATCTGAGAGTTCTTTGATTTCAGGTTTGGATTCTTTGTGGTTTCATGAAAGAGTGCATGACAGAGTACTGCGGTCTCTGAAATCCATTGAAGAAGAGTGCACTTATGAATTCTACGGAATTTAGACAGAGATGTGCCAGGAGGGTGCACCAGAGGAAGTCATTGACTCAAGGAGGAAGCCTCAAGGTTGTTGAACACCTTGAAGGAGAAACTGTGCAAAGGAGCGCACAGAGAGGAGAAGCAGAATTGTTGAGAATTCTGTAAAGGCTCTGCCAAGAGGGCATTGAGAAAATGCACAGGATGCATTAAGGATAACTCTATTTCGAGTTCGGTGAGAAGACAGAGTCACTGAGGATTATGGAGAACTCTGCCAGGTGGGCATTGAGTTGGTACAAGTGTGCACAGAAGGAACTCTTGTTTGAGTTCAAAGAGAAGAGAAGTGTCACAGGAGGAGACACTCATAGGGTTAATGAACACCCTGCAGGCTCAGCAAAGTGTGCTTGAGAAGGAAGTTGCCAGAGGGGACTTACATCCCTTCAGGAGAGAAAGGGACAGAGACCCTTCGAGGTCATAGCCATAGATAATCTCAGAAGAGATAGCACCATTTCATGCAAAGGTTCTGCAAGAAGTTGCAGAGTTCGAAGGAACCTTTGAGGTTCAAAGAAATAAATCTAAGGAGGAGGAACGCCTCTTAGAATACAGGCAGGAGCCAACGTTATAGGCTTCATAGCAGAGACAAAGACCAAGGCCTTTTGGAGCAAGAAATCTTCCAAGGGAAAGGAAGAAGGGCATGCTCAAGGTAGAGCACAACTGCCATTAGATCAGCTGAAGAGGCGAGATCTGGGTCGTTGAAGTCTACGTCCAGATGCATGCAGGAAAGTGCACAAGGAAGAGAAACAGATATGGGTCGTCAGATCTAGTGCAAAGAATCAATAGCCATCGGATCCAAGGGAAGGCGCACAGAGTTGAACCTTTGGGAGGTCGCGCAGGAGAGGATCTAAAACGAACGGTGAAATTTCTTCGTGGAAGAAGTGTCGAAATCTAGTGGACCGTTGAATCTCACAGATCTGTGAGAAGGTTAAGGTTGAGTGTATTTTAGCGTTTAGGAGCTCAGGAGGAGTAGAAACCATTGTATGAGAAGCAACAGGAGCTGTTGATCCCCCTTTGGAGTGGAATTTCGACATTTTGGCATTTCGGGGTTCGACATTTCAACAATTCTGATGACAAGGAGTCAGGGCACTTTGCGTTGAAAACCCCGAAGTCATGAAACACAATGTGTATTTGGAGTAGGGTTGTGGTCATAGAGGAAGCAGTCACATGGATCGATATTTGGTTAGGGACTAATCTTCGTTGAGCCATTTCAGCATTTCGGCATTTCAAGGTTTGGGAAGTAGAGGAGACTGTGATTTTGGAATCGAGAGTTTCAAACTCCCGGTTCGCGAAATCCCGAAAGATTCAGAGCCATTGGATCGAGGAAGATCTTATTTGTAGATCACGTGGGAGGTGAGGCTTCAGGAATTCGGGAATAGGAATTTCAAAAGGAAAGGAAACTCTATGCTGTGGATTTTCACGAGTCGCAAAATCCCGAAGAGCGAAAGGAAAAATTCCCGAAAGGTTGAGGGACAATAGCCGTTGGGCCCCAATCGGGTTTCGGGGTTTCAGAACTCAAGAGGTAGAGTTGCATGGTCAACACAACTCCCAAAATCACGAAGAGAGAAACCCCAAAAGCTGGGTCCCAAGTATAAGTCAGAGGATACATGCGGCGGAAGTCAAAGGAGTGGTCAAGGTTTGGCAAAAATCTCGAAAGGCCGTCGATCTCGCTAAAGGAGAAATTTCAGAATTTGGGGAATCATAAGGGAAGAGGAACGATTTTTAGTTGTTCGCTCAAGTCTCGAAAAGCCGAAATTAGTGGGCAACAAGTGGCATGTGTTCAGCGCATTGAAAGAGTCAACCTTCATTGACATTTTGGGTTTCGGAGGTTGAAGAGTCAAGGAACTTACATCAAGATTCACGAAGTTGTGAAATCTGAAATTCCTTTTTCGGTAAAAGTCCCAATCATATTTTTTGATCAGGTGTGTAGAGTTAGCGCCCTGTGTTTGATCACGCAGGCATAACTGATAAGGACCTATGGATACACCCTTTTGTGTGTGAGATATTCCCTATGGGGAAAATCGAAGAGTCAATCTGACTCAGGGAAAGGTTTAGAACGATCCTAAGACCGGGAGGTCGCACAGAACCTACTGAGGCAAAGGGGGTCTACGTCAGAAAGCCTCCCCGTCGACTACTCATGGATCTGGACGTCCCAAGATGTGACCAAGAAACGCACCAAGCATTGCGATGACTTAGCGAATGCAAAGCTAATCCCATCCATCCTTCCCAACTACATCCCACCCTAGAGGGTCCTATATGGAGTAGTAGGAGGGAATGTAGACTTCATCCTGATGTGCCTCAAATGATCGGATGAAGGAACCAAGACATTGGTTTCACAAGGAAACCTCGATATTTCTTGTGAGACATTGGTTCCATGACAGAACCTCGATATTTCTTAGACATGTGTTCCACGAGGGAACCACGAGATGTTTAGTATGGACACACTTCATGAGTGAAGCCTGAGGTTGGACACTTCAAGATATTTTTGTGTCCAGTATACATTCATGTACCCAAGGAGAAAAGGACCAAGCTAGACGCTTCAGGAAAAAAGGGTACATTTGTGGAGTACAGTGAGTCTTTGAAGGCATATCGGATGAAAATCCCTGGTCAGAGAAAGAATGAGGTGAGTAGAGATGTTACCTTTGAGGAGGAGGTAGCCTTTAGGATATCTAGAGGATCTCACATGGAGATTGATAGTGAGATATAGGAAGATATGGTGCCTTCTCCCCCTCACCCTCCAGCAATTCACAGGGATACAGTGGAGCCTATTGATCCAATTGATCATGTTGATCATGTATCTCCAATTGATGTTCCCAGAGATATTGCAATAGGTCGGAAGAGACCTGCATGGGCTCGTCAGAATATTCACGAGGAAGAAGGACGTGCATCTCCTCGTGGTACCTTCTGAGAGAGAAAGAGACCTCAGAGATATTCATGTTATGTCATGGCTATGATCCACATCATTGATTCTAAGTCTTCCTGTTATGAGGAGGCATCTAGTCAGCCAGTATGGAGAGATTCCATGATGGACAAGTATCAACCCATCATGAAGAATGATCTCTGGTATATTGTTTTGAGACCTGAGGGGAAGTCTGTAGTGACTACCAAGTGGATCTATAATATCAAACACAAAGTTGAAGTGAGCATCGAGAAGCACAAAGCGATATTTGTTGCTAGAGGATTCTCTCAGGTGGAGGGAATAGATTATGAGGAGACATTTTCCCTTGTTGCTCGATACACTTCTATCCGAATGAGTATTTCCCTTGCAGCATCCATGGGTTGGAGACTACATCATATGGATGTGAAGACATCCTTTCTCAATGGAGAGATTGAGGAAGAAGTATACATCGAGAAGCCACATGGTTTCGTGATACATGAGAAGGAGTCTCATGTGTGCAGGTTGAAGAAGGCCATGTATGGACTCAAGAGGGAACCTCGATCTTGGTATGCAAGGATTGATGGACACTTGATGAGTTTGGGCTTCAGAAAAAGTGTTGTTGATACCAACATATACTACAAGACTATTAATGGTGAGTCCTTGATTTTGGTCCTCTACGTTGATGATTTATTCCTCACCGGTACAAAGAGACTTATTATTGAATGCAAGTATGTGTTGGCTTCTAAGTTTGAGATGAAGGACCTTGGTATGATGCAGTACTTCTTGGGACTAGAGGTGTGGAAGAGAACTGATGAGATCTTCTTGATTCAGGGGAAGTACACAGTTGAGATATTAAAGAAGTTTTGGATGTTGAACTATAAGCCCATGGCTACACCAATGGTGATGAATCAGAAGAAACTAAGTTTGTCTTATTCTGATTTCGACGAGATTGATCCGACCCTATACAGATAGTTGATTGGATCATTGATGTATTTGTTTAACACCAGACCAGATATTTGTTATGTAGTGAGTGCACTTATCCATTTTCTGAGTCAGCCAAGACAAATAGACTAGATTGTTGTGAAGCATGTGTTGAGATACCTGTGAGGCACAGTTGGACATGGTCTGAGATATATTTCAAGTATTAACATGAGATTGGAGGGATATACTGACTTTGATTGGGTATGGATCATAGTGGACAGGTGATCCAAATGGATATTAGTGGCCACCCACCTTTTCCAACTGGCTCAAAACAATTTCTACCAATTTTGGTAATTTACTATTTTTAGTAGTTTTCACTTCCGAAGCCATTTTGAGGCCCTAAACGATGTTTTTTGGGAAAACATGTTTTCAATATAGTATTTCCTTCCATATTGTGCCTAAAATGATTATCCTCAATGATACCTTTCCAACGGGCTATCATGCGCCTAAAACAGAGATCGTATGCAAAAGTTACGACCCTAGGGAGTTGATGTACTAACTTACCCAAACGGGGCCCATGTGACTTTTGGTGATTTATCTCCTAGGGTTAGGTTTTTGGATGTATAGGGTTTTTGGAATTCCTGTTTATTGTAAAAATTCCTTCAGAACCTCATTGTAATCATCTTCTTGCGAATGCGAGTAGTCATCACATCTCTTCTGAGAGATAAGCTGCCACCATTCTAGCGAGTCTTTCAGTCTGTATTTTTACAGTCTCTGTACATTGATTTCATTAATAGAAATCGTGTACTACTGTATATTTGTGTTTATGGTTGCATCTTTGATACATTTCTGTTATATTATTGGATATCTGCGATATCTCTGTGCGTTTCTTTATTATATCTCCGCTCTCATTTCATGCCAAAAATAATCTGGATCAGTGGTATCAAAGTAGGCTGCTCTTGATCGTTTTTCAATGCATGTCCCCGACAAGATCTGAGTATAGAAAGATGGGTCTCGATCTTGTCTCTCTTGAATACAATTTCTCTCACACGCCCAAGAAACCCTACATGGTAGAATAAAATAAAAACGACGGAGCAGACAATCCTATAATTATGTTGCTTGAGCAAGCTCTCACGCAATAAAGGGATGAAATGCTGGAGAATTTTTCCCACATCTTTCAATGCCTCTCGATAGCATCAAGCGCATCTTCATCAAGTGACCACTTTGGAGGCACCTCTCCTTTTAAGGTACAGGTCAATTTTGATATTCCTATATTTTAAGTTCAGATAGATGTGGATGCCCTAGATAAATGGTTAAATCTGTTAGAAGGTTATTTCTTTGTTCACAATTTTTCCGACAGATAAAATATCATCTTTGCGCTCCTTAAAGCTCTCCTCCATGTCAAACATTGGTGGGAAACTTATTAGGAACAGAGTTCCACAAAGGAGTCTGGAATATATGGGGTCGAGCCCACTTGGAATTTTTTTTGTGGATGTGGTAAAGGAACAATATTACCCTATTGGCAACTATGAGGACCAGTACATGAGATGGACCACACTGCGGAAAGAGAGGGGCCAAGCAGTTCTAGAGTTCACCAATACCTTCCATACCTTGTGCACCAAGTTGGGTATCAAAGACTCCAAACGACATTTGGTTCTGAAATACCATGGAGCTCTACACGGATACATCCAAACTGAAATGGATTTTCTATACATCTCATCACTCAGTGATGCCTATCGATATGTTGTTAAAATCGAGCAGAAATTTAAGCACTAGAACAAACGACAGTTCGGGTCTGAAAAACTGCAACAACCAAAGTGTGACAAAGACAGCCCTAACAAACAGTCTCTCGAAAACCAGTCCAAGCCACAGGAAAAGAAGGGTCACGGGAAGACAAAGAAGGACACTGGAAAATGGTTTGATTTCCACAAAATCCCCTGGCACAATACCAATGAATTTCGCTCAACACATTCATTGGTGGCCGAGATCAAAGACAAGGAGCCAAACCCTGCTTCTGAATCTGATTCTGAAAATACTGGTAAAGGACAAATCATTGACGCAAACCCCATTGCTATTGTCGCAACCGTAGCAATTCAACCAGAAGAATCAACAGATCCTGAAGAGGGGGAGCGCCTTTTTCATTCACAGAGGTGGGTTAAGGGGACCCCACTGCATTTTATTGTTGATAGCAGAAGCCAGAAGAACCTCAATTGAGCAAAGGTCATCAAACAGTTGGGATTGTCGAAAACACAACACCCACAAGCATACAACATCAGGTGGTTTCACCAAGGACGAGATCTTCATGTCAGCCAACAGTTTTGATTGTCATACGGCATCCAACCCTTCAAGGATGAGGTATTATTTGATGTTGCCCCACTGGATGTTTGTGATGTTCTCTTGGGCCAACCATATATGTGGAGATGCCATGTTGTTTATGAGTCTCGACCGTAGTGTCATTGTTACTTTGGGGGGTCATCTCTACAGAATACTAGAGGTAGTTCCAACTATTGTTCCACCTAAAAAGTGTCTCAAGGTAGTATCTCATACTATAAAATTTAGCTTCTTCACAATCTGTTCAAAAGGGGAATAGAAGGACACTGCAACCACTACAGCCTCGCCCTAGGCACCTTTTATCCAATAGAAGTCGGTCGACAATTTTGCAGTAAATTGCAAAGATTCCTTATGCACATTGTCCTCTCATGTATCTCGACATGTCGAACAGCCTCAGCGTCAACAGGTTCATGACATACTTCCACAAACTGAGCAACGTGAAGTCTCCAACAAGGCAAGCAGCTCACCAAGATTCAAATTCAGAAAACGCTTTTTCCTCTCCCTCAGACACTCAACACAATGGAGACCATTGTTTCCTAAGGATGGAGGATTTATCCATGTGGATATCAGTGGCCACCCACATTTTCCAACTGGCTCAAAACAATTTTCTGGCAGTTTTGGTAATTTAATATTTTCACAGTTTTCACTTCCGAGGCCATTTTGAGGCCCTAAATGATGTTTTTTGGGAAAACATTTTTTCAATATTAAAATTTCTTCCATATTGTGCCTAAAATTAATCTCCTCGGTGATACCTTTCCAATGAGCTATCATGCGCCTAAAATGGAGATCGTATGCAAATGTTACGACCCTGGGAAGTTGATGTACTAACTTACCCAAACGGGGCTCACATGACTTTTGGCGCTTCATATCCTAGGGTTAGGTTTTTGGATATCTAGGGTTTTTGGCATTCCTGTTTATTATAGAAAGGCCTTCAGATCCTCATTTTAATCATCTTCTTGCGAATGCGAGTAGCCATCACATCTCTTCTCAGAGATAAGCTACCACCATTCTAGCGAGTCTTTCACTCTATATTTTTACAGTCTCTGTACATTTATTTCATTAATAGAAATCATGTATTACTGTATATCTGTGTTTATAGTTGCATCTCTGATACATTTTTGTTATATTATTGGATATCCACAATATCTCTATGCATTTATTTATTATATCTTCGCTCTCATTTCGTGTCGAAAATAATCTGAATCAGTGGTATCAGAGCAGACTGTTCTTGATCGTTTTTCAGTGCATGTCCCCGACGAGGTTTGAGTATAGCAATATGGGTCTCGAGCTTGTCTCTCTAGAAGACAATTTCTCTCGCACGCCCAAGAAACCCTCCATGGTAGAAGAAAATAAAAACGATGGAGCAAACAATCCTATAAGTATGTTGCTTGAGCAAGCTCTCACGCAAGAGAGGGACAAAATGATGGAGAATTTTTCCCACATCCTTCAACACCCTCCCGATAGCATCAGGCACATATTCATCAAGTGGCCACTTTGGAGGCACCTCGCCTTTTAAGGTACAGGTCAATTTTGATATTCTTATATTTGAAGGTCAGATAGATGTGGATGCCCTAGATAAATGGTTAAATCTGTTAGAAGGTTATTTCTTTGTTCACAATTTTTCTGACAGAGAAAAGATCATCTTTGCACTCCTTAAGTCTCCCCCCCATGTCAAACATTGGTGGGAAACTTACTAGGAGCAGAGTTCCACAGAGGAGTCTAAAATATATGGGGTCGAGCCCACTTGGAATTTTTTTGTGGATGCGATAAAGGAACAATATTACCCTATTGGCAACTATGAGGACCAGTACATGAGATGGAAAACACTATGACAAGAGAGGGGCTAAGTAGTTCTGGAGTTCACCAATACCTTCCATACCTTGCGCACCAAGCTGGGTATTAAAGACTCCGAACGACATTTGGTTCTGAAATACCGTGGGGCTCTACACAGATACATCCAAACTGAAATGGATTTTCTGGACATCTCATCACTTGATGATGCCTATCAATATGCTGTTAAAATAGAGCAGAAATTTAAGCACCAAAACAAACAGGAGTTCGGGTTTGCAAATCCACAAAAACCAAAGTATGACAAAGACATCCCTAACAAACAGTCTATTGAAAACCAATCCAAGCCACGGGAAAAGAAGGGTCACGGGAAGACAAAGAAGGACACTAGAAAATGGTGCTATTTCCACAAAATCCCCTAGCACAACACTGATGAATGTCGCTCAAAACAGTCATTGGTAGCCGAGATCAAAGACAAG
>JASDQU010372711.1:76180-86307 GCA_032191745.1 Picea mariana
AAAAGTGTTTCGATACCATTATTAACTTACACATTGTATTTAGAACCTAGACTAGTTTTAAAATGTCCCTCATTTTTTTTTTACTTTATAATATATTTAAAATAATAGAAATGAGATTTTAATTTTGTGTTCAAATACTTTTAATGCATGTACAAGGCCAATAGACTAATCATGTGAATCTTTCGGGAGTATTTTGAATTTTTGATATTGCTGTAAACAAACATGAGTGTTTGACGAATAAAGTACAAATTGGAATGCTTACATAGAGATGTGATTATAGCATTTAAACACATGAATGGTAAACAAATACAGAACAAATTTACATGCTTCCATGGAGATGTGAAGAACACTAGTGCAATTCCATAGTGCTTCACCATATTTTATTTTTCTTTCAATTATGATGAATATCATTCATAGATTACATCTCATGAGTGGTTGTTAATTTCACTTGAATCAATGACTTGATGGTGAATCTATTCATAACTTATCAACTCATGGACACGTTAGAAGCATAGACCCAATGTGATCAGGTTTTTATGGGCAATTCATGTTGTCAATCTTTTCCAAATAATCGTTGTTATAAAAACAACCTTTTTTTTTATGGATGCAAGCGTTGCTGCTACTAAACATGATTGATTATCTTTACAAAATTAAATATGTAACACATCAGTATTAGTTAAGTGTGAATATGCACATTAAACAACTAAAATGATGTACACATTAATTGTTATTAAACAACTAAAATGATGTGATGTACATTAATTGATGTTAATCAAGTGAGCAAAATAGATGGAGATGTTGAGCCTTGCCCACTAAGGGTGAGTGATTCAAAGATTGTTATACCTCTATCATCAAAATTAACCAAGGAAAGCAGTCTATATTATCTATATTTTTGTTAATTCAATATAGGCATCAACGGTAACTAATAAGCAACCACCTCAAGGTTATAGATCTCAGATTAATCAAAGAGTAAAACTCAACAACGTTTTATCTATATTTTTGTTAATTCATTATAGGCATCAACCATAACTAATAAGAAATCACCTCAAGGTTACAGATCTGAGATTAATCAAAGAGTAAAACTCAGCAGCGTTTTGTTAAAATCATGACATCATTCTCCATCTATTAACGCTAACGCAGTGATTCAACATCAATATAAATCCAAAAATTACACCAATTCCAATTTATAAACGGTGTTGCATTAAATTTAATAATTCACAATTCATTGTTGACGAGTTGACATTGAAAACAAAAAACAACGAGCATAGTTAATGTTAAATATAATGTAACCTCAACAGGCTGACTGTACACTGCCAGCTGTCCTGACCAGCTGTACTATCATTTCTTGATTTGCTTGAGCCTATTTAGCTCAGCTAGTTTCCCTTTTCTATTGTACTCTTTTACTCATTTTGTTTGTACTCTTTTTCCTTATATTCCTAATATACTCAATACTGTTTTCTGCTCTGTTATTTTCTCTGTACTTCTTGCTTCTCATTTTATCATGGTATCAGAGCTTCAGCAATAAGCCTCTTCACACAGTCTAGAGAGAAACCCGATCCAAAGAAGCACAGCGCTTACACTGTGAACGAGAGCATAGGATGTGAGATTCTTCACAAAGCCTGGAGAGAAATCCGCAGTCCGCCATCTGCTCAAAAGATCATCACAGAAAGCACGCACAAGATAGCAAAGCGCAATACGCTCAAAAGATTGAGGAGTTAGAGATGCAGAAGGCAGAAACGCTTAAAGATATCGCGAAATTCTTTCAAATTCGTGAAAGATTGTTGCAGAAGGCAGAAACGTTTAAAGAATTCAAAAATTCTCTCAAACTCGTGAAAGTCCTGTTGCAGAAGGCAGAAAGATTTAAAGAATTCGTGAAAGTCTTTTAAATTCATGAAAGATTCATGAATTTCCTGCTTCAGGAGAAACTCTTTGCAAGAATAGCAAAGAATAGGCTAAAGAAGCAAAGGAAGCAGACGTAGCCATAAGAACAGTTCTGCTAACAGATCTGAGGCGTTAATCGAGTCCCAAAATGACGAGGAGCGCGTAGAAAAGGCAAAATATTTTCAGTCGTTCAGATTTAGCGCAGAGGACTGATAGCCATCGGATCCAGGAGAAAATGCATGAGGTTTAGTCCTTTGGAGCGCATAGGAGAAAAGCCGACTTGCGAAGGCACGAAATCCCGAAATCGTTGGGACCATCCATCAAGGAGGACACATGGCGAGATCTCGGCATTTTGTTGACTCGCAAGTAGTAAAGGTCAGAGAACACTGCCGTGACAGTTCACGAATCGTGAAATCATGACTCGGTCTGAACCGTTGGATCGAGAAAGATTGTGTTTCATCGATCTGACGCTATCGCAAAATTGGGAATCGGGAGTTGGATGAGCAGAGGAGACTGCACTCCATACCCCGATACGCAAAATCTCGAAATCACGAAATCACTCCAACCGTTGGATCTGGAGTGACAGGTGGTGAAGATCCAGAAGCCATCGGCATTTTTTTTTGGCACCAGGAGAATGAAGGTGAAGACTGGGGAAAGAAGAAATCCCGAGAGAATTAGGACCGTCCATCTCAGAGGACAGGTGGCAGCAGATCCAAGAACCATCAAAATTTCGGCACTTCAGAGTTCGGGGTTTGGAGAACATCGTGACGAGAGTTCAAGAGTCGCGAAATACCAAAAGGATCTGGACCATCAGATCATAAGAGGATCTGGACCGTTGATGCAAGCGCCATCACAATTTCGGCTACCGGGAAATCAGAAGCGAGAGTCTCGTGAACTCGCAATACGCGAAATTCTGAAATAATCTGAGTCATTGATCTCAAATCAACGAGGATCGTTGATCTTTGAAGCCAATTCGGCATTTCGGTAATTCGGAGATCGGGGAATCAAGGAGTCAGAGGAGCTCGATATCAGGGTTCGCGAAGTCGTGAAACCCAAAATTTCGAATCGTGAAGTTCCGAAGTCACTGCAATAAATTAGAAGACCTTGTTTTATGCGCAGGAAACAGGTAAACACGAAATTTTCCAACAATTTTTTTTTTCTGTTTTGTTAAAATTCTTTAAAGATGGCCACGTCTAGCAATTTAGGACCAACTCAAGGTCCGATTCTTCTTGGAAAGAACTATGAGTTTTGGTCTCTTTGAATGAAATCTTTCTTGCAAGCACAAGAGTGTTGGGATCCAGTGGATCTTGAATATGTGGAACCAGATCCAGCAGACCTTTCCGCCATGACAAACCAACAGAGAACTGCTCAGGAAACTCAGAGGAACAGAGAGAATAAAGCCAAATTCTGGATTCAATATTCAGTGGATGACTCGATTTTCTCAAAAATCACAGGCGCTGGTACTTCAAAACAGGCCCGGGACATCCTTAAATCAGCCTACCAAGGAAATGACAAGGTCAAAACAGTCAAACTGCAAACCTTGAGGATGCAATTCGAGACTTTAAGAATGACAGATTCTGAAAATGTGGATCAGTTTATGACCAGAGTCATGGAAATCGTGAACTAGATCAGATTGACTGGTGAAGCCATCACTGATCAACGCATTGTTGAGAAAGTCCTTAGAAGTTTACCAAAAAAAATCGAAATGGTTGTTACAGCAATCCTTGAATCCAAGGATCTGTCACACTTTTCAATAGATGAACCGATCGGTTCCCTGGTGACACATGAGACCAGACTGCATCTCACATATGAGTCAATCGCCAATGCCTTCAAAACTCAATTCTCCTTCAGCAGAGGAAGAGGCACAGGTCACCAAGGACGAGGGAGTACTACAAGTAACCAACACTCGAGTGGAGGTAACAGACAACAGAACCAGAATCAAAATTTCCAAGGTTATAGACAATAGCACCAGAATCAGAATTTCCAACCTCAAAGAGGCAGAGGGAGAAGATCAAATGACAAATCAAGCATACAGTGCTATTACTGCAAAAAGTATGGGCACTATGAATCTGAATGCAAGAAGAAACAAACAGATCAACTCTTAGGCAAAGCACATGTGTCAAATCATACAGGAGAAACTTCAAGAGGTATGTTTCTCTCATGCCACAAGACTGAATCTCAACCTAAAGATCTCTGGTTGCTGAACAATGGTTGCAGCAATCACATGACAGGTAACAAAGATTTACTTTCATGCATTGATTCTTCAATTTCATCTGATATTACAATTGGAAATGATTCCTTAGTCAAAGTTCAAGGAAAAGGAACTGTACCTATTCTTACTAAACAAAAAGTAAAGAAAGACATAAACAATGTCTATCATGTTCCAGATCTAAAACATAATCTGCTAAGTGTAGGATAGCTCATTGAACATGGCTATAAGGTACTTTTTGAGGGAGCATCCTGCAGGATTTATGATAAAACCCCCAATAGAAAATTGATTTCTAAAAACCACATGACTCAGAATAGGATGTTTCCCTGACCCTCAGAACTGCAAATCTGATCCAACCATATGCACAAAGTGCATCCACCCCCAATGAAACTATGGTTTGGCATACAAGATTTGGACATCTACCCTTTCAGATTCTAAGTCTTCTACAGAAGCACTCCATGGTCAAAGGTCTCCCTATCTTCAAAGAGCAAAATTCCCCATGTGAGTCTTGCATACTTGGAAAACATAAAAGAACTATTTTTCCACAGTCCTTCACTCAAGCCAAACAACATCTCGAACTTGTTCACACTGACCTATGTGGACCAATGCAAACAGAGTCAATAGGTGGTAGCTTTTACTTTCTAACGTTTATTGATGACTTTAGCCGGAAAATTTGGATCTATTTTCTCAGACACAAGTCTGAAACTTTTGCAAAATTCAAATAATTCAAAGCAGGAGATGAAAAACAGAGTGGCAAATATATAAAAGCTCTCAGGTCAGATGGAGGAGGAGAATACAACTCCAAAGAATTTGCAAATTTTTGCAAATCACAAGGCATTATCATGCAAACTACAGCCAGGTATACTCCACAATAGAATGGAGTGGCTGAAAGGAAAAACCAGACAATAATGAACATGGCAAGAAGCCTACTCAAAGAGAAAAGTTTGTCAAATATTTTTTGGGCTGAAGCAGTAGCATGCTCAGCTTATTTCTTGAATCAATCTCCAACCACAAGTCTAAAGATGAAATTCCCTCAAGAAGCATGGAGTGGGACAAAGCTAAATGTTGTGCATCTAAGGACATTTGGATGCATAGCATACACTCACATACCTTTCGAATTAAGGAAGAAACTAGATGATAGAAGTGAGAAATGTATCTTCACTAGATACAGTGAAACATCTAAAGCTTACAGACTTTACAACCCTATCTCAAAGAAACTAATTCTCAGCAGAGATGTAAAATTTCTGGAAAATCAACTCTGGAACGAATTTGAAAATCAGCGAATGGACAGTCAAAATCCATTGCTACCCAGTTCTGAAAATACAGAAAATTTAGGACAGCCAATACCTCAACCTGCTCTTCCAAGATTGCATGTACAAGGACAACCTGAAAATTCTCAGGATAACTCAACTTCAAGCAGAGACTCATCCTCTGAACTTCAAAATCATAGAACTTGAAATTTGAGAGAAATCCATCAGCAGTTGGATGACATTGAATAGCACAATCTTTTTACATTAATGTCATGTCAACCCACATATTTTAAAGAAGCAGCTAAGGAGCCACATTGGGTTCAAGCCATGAACCAAGAAACTGACTCCATTGAGAAGAACAAGACATGGGATCTTGTTGATTTTCCCAGACACAAGAAGAGTATTGGTGTCAAGTGGGTTTACAAAACTAAACTCAATGAAAAATGGCAGATTGAAAAACAAAAGGCAAGACTTGTTGCCAAAGGATTCTCACAGCAACCAGGTATTGATTATGGTGAAACTTTTGCTCCAGTATCAAGGTTAGACACTGTAAGGACTCTATTGGCCATAGCAGCCCAACATAAATGGCAAGTATACCAAATGGATGTCAAGTCAGCTTTCCTGAATGGTTTCTTAGAAGAAGAAGTTTATGTTAATCAGCCACCTGGATTTGAAGTCCAAGAACAGCCAGCCAAAGTATATCAGTTGAAGAAAGCCTTGTATGGCTTAAAGCAAGCTCCAAGAACTTGGTACAGCAGAATTGACACTTACCTGATCAAAAGTGGTTTCAGCAGAAGCCAAAATGAGCCAACTCTTTACACCAAAACAGATCAGTACGGTAAAATTTTGATTGTATGTTTATATGTTGATGACATGATATATACGGGAAATCTTGAATTAACCAATTTTAAGCATACCATGCAATCTGAGTTTGAGATGACAGATCTTGGCATAATGAAATTTTTTGGGGGATTGAGGTTGATCAATCAACCAAAGGAATTTTTGTCTTTCAGAAAAAGTATGCAGCAGACGTCATCAAAAGATTCTGCATGGAAGAATGCAATCCAGCAGAAACCCCTATACCCCTAGGCACAAAATTGACCAAGAAAGATGAAGGCCCTACAGTGGGCCCTACCCTGTACAAAATTTTAGTAGGCAGTTTTTTGTATCTTACAGCAACTAGGCCTAATATTATGTATGCAGCCAGCCTTGTTTCCAGATACATGGAATCCCCCAAAGATTCTCACTAGAAGATGGCGAAACGAATTCTAAGATATGTTGCAGGGACTCTCAATTTTGGATTATGGTACACTAAATCTGATGATCATCATCTCTCTGGTTACACATACAGTGATTTTGCAGGCAGCCTAGATGACAGGAAAAGCACCTCAGGACATGTTTTTCACCTGGGCATGAACCTGATTTCGTGGGCATCAAAGAAGCATCCAATTGTATCAATATCTTCTGCAAAGGCAAAGTATGTCGCTGCTACCTCAACTTCCTGTCAAGTTGTGTGGCTAAGAAGAATATTGAAAGATATGTCACATACAGAAAAGGATCCAACTCCTCTCTTCTGTGACAACACCTTAGCAATTGCTCTATCCAAAAATCATGTGTTTCACAAGAAAAGCAAACACATTGACACTCGTTTTCACTTCATCTGTGAGCTAGTCAATAATGGTGAAATTGCTCTTCAATTCTGTGGTTCTCGAGATCATCTTGTAGATATCTTCACAAAGCCACTGGGAAAATCTGTTTTTGATTTTCAGAGACAACACTTGGGCATCATCAGTGCTGATTTTTGTAACTGTTGAGTTTAAGAGGGAGTGTTAAATATAATGTAACCTCAACAGGATGACTATACACTGCCAGTTGTCCTGACCAGTTGTACTATCATTTCTTGATTTGCTTGAGCCTATTTAGCTCAGTTGGTTTCCCTTTTCTATTGTACTCTTTTACTCCTTTCGTTTGTACTCTTTTTCCTTATATTCCTAATATACTCAATACTGTTTTTTGCTCTGTTCTTTTCTCTGTACTTGTTGCTTCTCATTTTATCAGTTTATACCCAAAAAATTTAAGCATCACAAAACATTTAACCATATAAAAACCAATAATTCACCATTCACCACTGACGAGTTGACATTGAAAACAAAAAACCGCGAGCACAATTTATACCATAACATAAATTTATAGACATCTCTAATTAAATAATGATAAGTAACTTCTCAGATTGTATTGATACATGTAGGGCTCACTACATCTGTGGGTTTCTTTGCACACATGTTTTACCATGCAGCTTTTGGGAGTGGATTTAGATGAGGCTAGAAAGGAGAAACAAGTTGTATGGAATAAAATCAAATGCTTTGAGGAAGATATAAGGTCTATAGATGAACATATAAACTCATTACAAGAACAATTAGTTGTTGCAACTCAAGAAAGGGACAAGGCTTTTGAAACTCTTAAGCAACTTGACAAATTGTGAAGCAAGAAATACAGAGAGAAAGAATAGAGCAGAAATAGTATTTAGTATATTGAGAATGTAAGGAGAAAGTACAATGAGAATGTAAGGAGAAAGTCAGCCTCTGCCTCTTTGAGGCTGAAAATTCTGATTCTGGTGTTGTTGTCTGTGACATTGGAAATTTTGATGCTGGCTCTATTGTCTGTTACCTCCATTCGAGTGTTGGTCACTTGTAGTACTCCCTCGTCCTTGGTGACCTCTGCCTCTTCCTCTGCATCTCCCTCTGCTAAAGGAGAATTGAGTTTTGAAGGCATTGACGATTGACTCATATGTGAGATGCAGTCTGGTCTCATGTGTCACCAGGGAACCGATTAATTCATCTGTTGAAAAACATGACAGATCCTTGCATTCAAGGATTGTTGTAATGACCATTTCGAATTTAGTTGGTAAACTTCTGAGGACTTTCTGAACAATGCATTGATCAAGGATGGATTCACCAGTCAATCTGATCTGGATCACAATTCCCATGACTCTGGTCATAAACTGATCCACATTTTCAGACTCTGTCATTCTTAAAGTCTCGAATTGCGTCCTCAAGGTCTGCAGTTTCACTGTTTTAACCTTGTCATTTCCTTGGTAAGTTGATTTAAGGATGTCCCAGGCCTGTTTTGAAGTACCAGCGCCTGGGATTTTTGAAAAAATTGAGTCATCCACAAAATTCTGGATCCAGAATTTGGCTTTATTTTCTCTATTTCTCTTAGTTGCCTGAGCAATCCTCTGCTGGTTTGTCATGGCGGCAAGGTCTGTTGGATCTGGTTCCACATATCCAAGATCCACTAGATCCCATCACTCTTGTGCTTGCAAGAAGGATTTCATTCGAAGAAACCAAAACTCATATTTCTTTTCGAGAAGAATCGGACCATGAGTTGGTCCTAAATTGCTAGACGTCGCCATATTTAAAGAATTTGAACAAAACAACAACAAAAAAATTGGAAAAAAAAAATTTGTGTTTACCTGTTTCTTGCGCTTAAACCAGGTCTGTTAATTTCTTGCAGTGACTTCGTAACTCTGCGATTCAAGATTTCGTGAGTTTTGACTTCGCGAGTTTTGGCTTCGCGATTCTGATTTAAGGACTTCGTTATACGAGTTGTAGTGTCCCCAAGGCCGAGCCCCATTGTAAACCATGTTCTGAAATGAATTGTAATTATGTTTTATAGGCTGGTGAGCCAAGTTTTTATAAGCTGGAGGCTTATATGTTGGTTGAAGGCCAGGAGCCTGATGTTGTATATGTAATCACGCAGAACAATTAATAAAATATAAACACCGCCATGTGCAGACCGACCACGATGAATGAGTGAAGGGGGACTAAGCATCCATAGAGTGGGCAAGGAATTAGGGGCTGGAAGGTGGGGAAAATGGGCTAAGTGATTAGCCTAGGGGGCTTAAGCCTGGGAATAATATTTTATTATTATTCCAAAAGAACATGTTCCATTTATGTTTTATCCTAAGTTCCTAACCATAAGAAAAGTAATGCATGCCGAGGAACGCATGCAGTTTCAAGGGTGACAATTTTCCACCTTGATGCATGCAAATAAAACAGACGAGGTAAGCTGTGAAGGGGGGGGGCTCCTCCATTATGGACTCGACGGCCTGAGTGCATATGACCTCTGAGCGGTACGAGGAATCCAACCTCTGTAGAACAACCTTGTACACCTTCTGAACTGAAAAACCGATGTTCGTCTGGAGAATCTGTGTGCATCCACTGTCGAGACCGAGCCTGTGCGTGGAGTCTCTGTCCCGAAGCCGTGACCGTGAGACCATTTTGTGATTGTTGAACTAGTGGTTCTTGAGCCTGTGTCTTTTTTTCCCATGGGATGGTTGAGGCCACGTAGTACTGGACTGTGTGTGGCTTGTTGGCCTATGAGCAATTCTCTCCCAGTGAGAGAGTGCGTTGAGGAAGGAGAGGACTCCTGGCAGGAACCCTGTAGCTGCCACAGAGCCTGAAGACTTCCAGTCCGGTCTGTTGCTGTAACCTAAGGCAAGGGAGGTTAGCAGCTGAAGGACTGTCCAGGTGACAGAGAAGGTGTATACTCCTGGGGTGGAACAGGCATGTGGGGAATGAGGGTCTGTGGGCAGTGAGTGTGGGTGGTTCCTGGGAGAGAATCCCTTCCTGTGGCTGTGTGTTATTTTCCCTGTAACCTCAGCCTAACCTAGGATTCCTGGTCTCGAGGTGGAGCTTAGTCTCAGCTCGGGGGTGACCCACTGCTGAGCTGATGAGCAGTGTGGTCTAAGGCTGGGAGGTTCGTGGAAGGCCTGCACTTGGTTGGTG
>JASDQU010372712.1:0-15063 GCA_032191745.1 Picea mariana
CTTATGCCTAGAAGAGTGAAATTGAGTGCATGGTTCAAGAAATGTTAGAGGCTGGCATTATTATACCTAGCCAAAGTTCTTACTCTGCACCAGTGGTAATGGTATTCAAGAAAGATAGCTCATGGCGTATGTATCCAGATTATAGAGAGCTCAACAAGATCACTATTAAAAATAAGTTTCCCATTCCCGTCATTAATGAATTGTTAGATGAACTACATGGATCAATCTATTTCACAAAATTGGATCTTCGTTCAGGGTATCATTAGATTATAATGAAGGAAGTAGATATCCCAAAAACAACATTCTGAACTCATGAAGGCCATTATGAATTTTTTGTCATGCCTTTTGGCCTTACAAATGCACCTTCCACATTCCAAGGGTTGATGAATTCCATTGTTCTTCTTGAATAACCCCTTTGTGTATGACTCTCAAAGTAGTTATTGTTCCTATTGTTAGCTCTGCAATTTACAGCTTTATGTCCAAAATTATTACATGCATAACATAAACCAAAAAATATAGTTTGATACCTGGGAGTTGAATATCTTCTAAAAGGAGGTGCTCTTATGAATCCTTCTTCTTCTTGAGGCCTATCTGCCTATTTTTTGTTCTGAAATCTGAATCTTCTTGGTGGAGGAGTGTCCTTGTAATCTTCCTTGTATATCTTCCTATCCCCTTTGATTGTTTCTGCATAACTTTTTGGATATGTTTCTTGCTCTGTTGTTTTGGAGCTTGATCCCTTTTTTGTTTGATTGTATCCAAGTCCAGACTTGTCAAGATGAGATTTTTGACTATTGATAATGTCATCCAGAACTTTTGAGCTACTCTGCATATTTTTCTTTTGAATATCATTTCTTAGTGAGACAATCTTTGCTTCCAAGTTTCCAATGATCTTGTCCATTCTTCTAGCTTTTGTTTGAGTGCTTCATCAATTCTTTTATCTTCTTCTATTTGAACCTTCAATTTTGTGATCATTTGTTCTAGTTCTTGAGCATCATTTTTCTTGTCTAGTTATGCTTGTAGTTTCTTGCTTTTCTTCTTTTCTCTTCTGATAAATTCTATGGCACACATTAATTCTTCTTGATAGTCAACTTTTGCTTCTTCAATTTATTCTTCGACTTCTTCATATTATTCTTCGGCTTCTTCATATTCTTCTTCGGAGTCTTCTTTGTCAAAGTATTTTACTGCCGTGAATAGAACTCTTCATGTCTCACTGCCACTGACTTCATCTTCATTTGATGATGAGATGTCTTATTTGGTGCATAAGCTTTTCTTGAAAACTTTATTTGTAGTTCTTTGCCTTTATATGTGTGTTTTCCTTTTAAGTAACCTTCATCATTTCTCTTTTTCTTATGAGGACATTTGTTAGCAAAATGACCAATACCATCACAATTAAAAAAAATTAAAGGAACCTTGCCTCTATACCTATCATCGGTTCTTTTGTTCAGTCTTTTGACGAAGTTGGCCACTTCTTCATCATCTTCTGAGACGTCATTGTTTCTTCTATAGTTTTTGTGTTCCTTTTTCTTTTGTTTTATCTTTTGGATGCTTTGAAGGCTGCTTCTTTTACATCTGGATTTTCTTGTTTAGTTCTCGTTTCATATGCTGTGAAGATTCCATGCAGTTCATCCATGCTTATTGAGTTCAGATCTGATATTTATTCTAGTGTTGATATCTTAGGGTTAAATCTCATAGGAAGAGATATTAGTACCTTTTGAACAATTACGGATTCTTCGATTTATTCTCCCAATCCTATAATTGCATTCATTTTTTCATCAACTCGTAAGAAGTAGGCTGCAATGTTCTCATCTTCCTTCATTTTTAGTTGTTCGAACTGACCTCTGTAAGTTTGAGGCTTTGTTGTTTTGACTTGTGTATCTCCTTCATAAATATTTTGAAGCTTGTCCCAAATCTCTTTAGCAAATTTACAATGTGCAACTTTGGTGAACACTGTATCGCTGAGACCATTCAAAAGTGCATTTTTGGCTTTGGAATTATTCTCACCGAGTTTCATTGCTTTCTCATTTGTTGGTGGAACTTCTAGTGTTGTGTATCCATCTACAATTGATTGTCAAACTTGAAATCCCTGTGCATGTATATATGTCTTCATCCTTATGCTCCAAAAAGAATACTTTTGTCCATCAAACTATGGTATTCCATTTTTATACAAGTTGGTACTCTCCATGATCTACCTTTCAGTGGTTAAACTGATTTTTGAAGGAACCTTCTCTGATACCAATTGTTGGATTACTAAGAGGGGGGGTGAATCAGTAATAGCATAATTATAATCCTTTTTCTTCAAATAATCCAAGTGTTATATCAATGTAGAATTATTATCCAATAATGAGCAATAAGAAATGAACAATCACACACATACATAGTACACCAGTGTTTTACATGGAAACCCAAATCAGGAGAAAACCAAAGAATGTTTTTTCTTATATGTCTTGAAAAATTGCATTCATTGGAAGCACCAACTTCCTTTGTTTTCCAGCTGCAACTAGAAGGAGGCTCCAACCCCCTAGTTTCTCAGGCTACAACCTGAGGGAAGCTCCAACTCTCCAATTTTATGGATACAACTAGAAGGAGGCTACAACCACCTATGTTCTCTGGATACAACCGGAAGGTGGCTACACCCACCTGTCCTTGCCTCGTCCAATCGCCCTGCAGTAGAAGTAGAATGATGGAACCATTATCACACTATCACTGTGAGATATACCGTTGTAAACCTGTACCAATAAACCTAAACCATGCATCAACCTGTGCCTCAACCTGTAATCAACCTGTACCATAAACAAGTGCATCAACCATGCACCAACCTGTACCGAACAATCCATAATCAACATGTACCATAAACAACTGCAACCAACCATGTACAAAGTATGTACCAATCATGTGTCAACTACTCATCAATATTTACTAACATCATCAACTATATACCTCATGTATGTGCCAACTCATAAACTATTTGTCTCGACCATGTACCCAACTTGTACCTCAACCAAAATCCCTCATCAATTTCAACATACAAATATGATTTATAACTTTATAATAGACCTGGTGTATATGATCACATACCTGCAAACCTTCCTTAACTTTAAACAACAAGAGACTATCATTTACATCAAACTTTTCTTTAGTCTCACATGACTAGTTTTGGATTAGTCAACAACCCTAACTTGAAATAATCATAACTTTGTACCTGTAATGAATAAAGATCTAAAACTAATAAACAATGTTCTACAGTGTGTTTTATGCAATTCCTCCAGGTTTCACTACTTGGAACCTCTCATAAAAGTAGTTATAGCAAAAATGGCATACCTTGTTGAATTCTAGATTATTGTAGAGCATGCCCCACATGGAATATTTGTTGAATCGATCTGAAAATATTACATAGAATACTAAATATTGTGTTGTAACCAATACATTTTGTCTTACTGAAATTGGATCTGTTATGAATAATTTATGACGTTTTTACTTGAAACACTTTTTTTTTACTAGTTCCAGGACTAGCCAAAAACCCTATTTTCCACGGAGTGTAAATCCAAAAATACAAAGACCCACAAGATGAATTTTTTACCACAGATACTTGGATATGTTTTCTCAATGGAATAGAAATTTCATGGTCTGAATCATTCTAGAAAATAAAATATTGAGAAAATGATGAGATGACCTGTAAATAACATACCTTAGAAAGCATCGTCAAAAGAATTTATCCTTCCTTGAATTCTGGCCTTATTTTCTTCACCTTCCCTCAGAAATCTGGCTTAGATATCCTTTGGTTACCTCAAACACCTATAGGTATTCAATATGCTCAAGTGTGTCTAAAATGAGATATCCTTTCCTCTTATTTATACTCTCCAAGTAGCTTCCTTAAAAACATCTTCTAGGTCACTTTGCCCACTTTCCTTATTTTAGGGTTAACCCACTTCTAATTTCTCCATTGAATTTACTATTTAAACTATTTATTTTTTATTCACTTTGAATTATAGTACACTCATAAATTCACTTTATTATTTTCCTTCTAAAATCTCTTAAACCACTTTGAGTACTACTTTGACCTTTTGGGGCTTCTAGATGACATAAGAGGGTCCTCCAACTTCGTAAGGCCATAACTCTCAAACCGTGAAGAGTTATGTGACATTCCACATACCACCAGAAATGGAATGACATGTACCATCCATATAGAATAGTATTACCTGAAAATATATCAAAACTCATACCATTATCCATCAAACAAACTTGGTTCCATTACCCAAACCTGGGTTCTCCAACTTCTCATGGCCAAAAATCTCTAACCGTGAGGAGTTATGTGACGTTCCACATATCAATGGAAATGGAATGACAAAACCTATCCATATAGGATAGTTTCAATGACAAGTTCACTAACTTTCATCTCATTATTCCACAAATAAGCATGGGTTCTCTAACCATAATTCTAAGATAACTCAATCCGCAAAGCATCTTCCCATGAGGGCTTTCACCATAAGGGGACCACTTTGGAGTTCATCCATTTCTACTTATTATCAACCATGACAAGAAAATAATGAGTCATCTTTACATCAAACAATCTTCGGTCCATTACCCAACCTTTGTGCTATGGAGCTTTCTTCAAGGGTTGACATCAATGAAAACCAACCTTAATCAACAATTTCCTATCTGGAATCTCATCCAAAGATTTTTCAAATGTTCAAGGATGCAGGATGCTACAATTTTTGTGAAAAATTACAAGGGTATCATCAGGGAATTGCAGAGGCATTTGCCAAAATCTTTGATGGATCTAAAGTGCAATTGGGTCCTCTGGAAATGCATATAGATGAGGCAAGTATTTTTGCAGTAACTGAGATGCCTGGAGAAGGTGAGAGGTGGTTCAAGACCATTTCCATTAAAGACACTGAATTTAGATCTTACCTTAAGCTAGAATTCCAGAGCATTATTTGGCAAAGGGACGTTCCCAGGAAATACTTGGAAGACAAATGGAAGAAATTTTTGAAGGTTATTCAGGTGTACATAACTTGTGAAGGGAGGTATGGCAGGGTCATGTTGTACCATTTCAAGCTTATCAATGATTTTACAAGAAAAAACCCTCTGAATTTGACTCATTATCTTCATGGTAGCCTCACCAATATGGAAAAAAAAGTCCAAGCTAAACCTGAGAAAGAAAACAGTAGATTGTTCCATCATGGCCTTATTAAGCTTATAGTGATGGAGGAACTCCAAAGAAGAGAGAATACATGGGACTATCTCCTATTTTGGGGAGAATTTGAGCAAGAGATCCAGCCTAAGGGTAAGAAGACACCTACAAAGAAGTCATCTACACCAAAGAGCAGTAAGAGAAAGAGAAGGGTTATCTCACCAGTTCAGACAGAACAACTAACCCCTTCACCCAGGTCTAAGAAGGAAAAAAAGAAGCTTGATTTTGATCGGGGAATAGAGGGCCAAAGCAATGTTGTTGATAAAAACATCTTGAATATTCCATACTCAAATTTTGAGTCTGAACCACCCATGGAGGAGAGAGAGGAAACTGAAGTTGAAGCTCCATCCTTTGAGGTACCTGAGACATCAACAAAAAATAAGATCAGTAAAGAATCCAAGATTCAGAAGCTGAAAGAGGAAGTAGCAGAGCTTAGGCTGCTTGAAAGAGTCATCATATCTCATAATCAAGCTATGAAAAGAACATCTGATGAGGTAAGAGACTCATTTAAAAGGTTAGCTCTGATGCATGTAGCTCTGTAAAGGAAGAATAAAATATTGTCTAAGAAAAACCATAAACTTTATCAAATGATCAAGTTCTTGAGGTTTAAACTAGCACCTAGAAAACCTAAACCATGAGCTCATCTCAGTTTAGAAACATTGGCTGAAGTTTCTATGGACCTAAAAAAGGAATCCTAAGACTTAGACAAAGTAAAGGAATCAAATTTTGCAATTTTGAACAGTTTTGGAAAACTTAGGACTTTCGACAGCTTATTTTGGTCCACAGAGGTGTTGTTAGCTGTCGAATCCCCTGACTTTCGGCAGCTAAATCGGCTCTATTTTATACATGTTAGCTGTTGAAAGTAAAGAGATGGACATAACAAAAATATGTTCTCCCTGATCAAATCCATTTTCTGCAATATCACTCGAGGAGACTTGCAGATGCGTCCTAACTCCAAAATAGATGAGAAGGAATATCTTTTTCAAATTTTAAGGCAAATACAAAGGAGAAAGGTTCAAATATGATTCCATTTTGGTTTAATATAATTGATTCATGGCTCAGGTGTCAATGAAATATTTCAAGAATCCTTATTATCATCCAGCAAGTCTATGCAGATGTCGAAGAACATATTTTTGATAGGGATTCAATCCCTTAAGACTAGGATCTATCTCCTAGAATTTTGTAATGAGATAGACTTTGAAAACACTTGTAATTTTCAGATCCATCATTTGAGGATGTGAAACTATTTTGTGAATATTATATAAGCCCATAGAAGCCACAGTCCAAAGGGGGGTTCAAATTTGAGGGACCTAAAGGGAAGGATGGTATGGAAGTATGACCATCCATTGTAAAGATGATTTAGCAGATTGTAAGTGACTTTTTGGGATGAATATAAAGACATTTTGTTTCCAGATTCTTGTGTCATGATCATGTGGTGAAGTGATTTCTTGATGTAACTTGTTATTATCTTTTTCCACATAGTGTTTCTTTCTATATTTTTTATAAGAAGATTATGCTCGGGATTTGTCTCATACACCCTGTTCTGGCTTTAAACAATATTTATGTTTTATTTTGAAATTTGAATGTAGAATTCAGATAATCTCTTCTCTGCATTCGGATTGAACCCTAACCTATTCTTCTTTTCCATCTCACAACTATAAGGATCCACTGACATGGTTGCCTTGCCTAGTTACATATGATATTAGTTATTCCCTCATTTTATAGCTTTAACCTATTGACTCCATTTTACCCAATGTCCCTCTTTCATTGTCTCAACCAAAAACTCTAAAAACAAAACTTCTATCCTCATACCTAACCAGGCACCCACCACAAATGTCATGCACCGACCCCGCATAGTGAGCATTGAATGGGGCCAAAGTTGAAATTTCTTCAATATGTTCCTGTATGCATTGAAATTCGACATGGTTAGGCTAGACACATGCCTTGACAGTATGGGAGGGTTTCAAGACTCAAGGATGTATCATGTCCCAACATATTCTTTGAGATCGTACATAAATTGATGATGGAAGAAAGTGGGTGTGTGAGTGAAATTTGAGTCCAAAAACCCTCCCATATCGTTAAGGCATGTGAATAGTCTATCCATGTCAAATTTCAGTGCATACAGAAACTATTTGAAATAATTTCAACGTTGGCCCCATTCATGGGTCACTGTTGTTTATGTCTAGTCCTAGTACAATTTGTGTTCCTTGTTCCTTGTTCTATGTTCCTTGTTCCTCATTCCTCATTCCTTGACCATGGTGTAGTCCCCAAGATCCATTATTTTTGTACAAAACATATTAATGGCATAAAATGTCCCACACAAAGACCAAATTAATATCTGCTACATAAGTCTTTTGTCTTTTTTCAAGGACTATGTAACGAATCTCAATTCTAAGAATATTCGAATAGGACCTAAGAACCTTGAGTTATTTTCTTTACCATGGGCGACATAAAACTATCATTCAATATTCAAATTGTTGCATTTCATTGTCAGGCATCATGTGTACTAAGGGCTTGATCCACCACAAAGGAAACATATAGCAAAGAATATTTGTCTTATGAACAAGATATGGTACTATCCATTTTGAGGTTTGGAATAGAGATTATTATTATAGACTACACTACATTTCACCATAATATAATCCCTACACTCCTTGCAAACCATGTAACACCATTCAAATTAGACACAATATTCTTGCGACTAATTAGTTATACTATCGACGAACTTTTTTCATCGATAGTATAGCTAATTCGTCACAAGATTATTTACATTTGTCTCTCTTGCAATGATAGAAAATGATGCTTGGATTCATTTCATATTTTTTTTATCAACTTGAAATTAAATTTGATACTTTGCAAGCGAGCAGGACCTTGAGTCAAATACAAATATGAAATTTGGAATCATTAACATATCTACTAGAACATATGAAAAATAGGGTTTATGGTTTACATGATGATATGATGATGGAATAAAGAGTTTCTGTGAGTGAAATTTGAGTCCAAAAACCCTCCCATATCGTTAAGGCATGTGAATATTCTATCCATGTCAAATTTCAATTCATACAGATACAGTTTGAAAAAATTTCAACGTTGGCCCCATTCACATGTCATTGTTGCCCACCTCTAGTATTTTTATGGTGTTGATTAAGAAATCAACGAAAAAGAGGGATTTTTCATCAAAAATATGACACAGATACATTGTATATACATTAATGTAGAACCTGAAATAAAAATGAAGAAATATTGATGAAAACTTAAAACTTGTGTCAACCAAATTGTGTACTTTGAAAGAAAATTAGGGTTTATGGTTTACATGATGAATTGATGATGGAAGGAAGTGGGTGTGTGAGTGAAATTTGAGTCCATAAACCCTTCCATATCATTAATTCATGTGAATAGTCTATCCATGACAAATTTCAGTGCATATAGAAATTGTTTGAAAAAGTTTCAACGTTGGCCCCATTCACAGATCATTGTTGTCGGTGTCTAGTCCTAGTACAATTTTTGTTCCTTGTTCCTTGTTTTGTTTTCCTCGTTCCTCATTCCTTTTTCATTTTTCCTTATTCCTTGACCATGGTGTAGTCCCCAAGATCCATTTTTTTTGTACAAAACATACTAATGGCATAAAATGTCCCACACAAAGACCAAATTAATATTCGCTACATAAGTCTTTTGTCTTTTTTCAAGGACTATGTAATGAATCTCAATTCTAAGAAGATTCAAATATGAACTAAGAACCTTAAGTTCTTTCCTTTACCATGGGTGACATAACACTATCATTCAATAGTCAAATTGTTACATTTCATTGTCAGACATCATGTGTACTAAGGGCTTGAGCCACCACAAAGGAAACATATAACAAAGAATATTTGTCTTATGAACAAGATATGGTACTATCCATTTTGAGGTTTGGCATAGAGATTGTTCTTATAGACTACACTACATTGCAAAATAATGTAATCCCTACACTCCTTGCAAACCATGTAACACCATTCAAATTAGACACAATATTCTTGCAACGAATTAGTTATACTATCGATGAACTTTTTTCGTCGATAGTATAGCTAATTCGTCGCAATATTATTTACATTTGTCTCTCTTGCGATGATATCAAATGATGCTTGGATTCATTCCATATTTTGTTTATCAACTTGAAATTAAAATTTGATACTTTGCAAGCTAGATAGACCTTGATTCAAATACAAATATGAAATTTGGAATCACTAACACATCTACTAGAACATATGAAAAATAGGGTTTATGGTTTACATGATGATATGATGATGGAAGAAAGAGTGTGTGTGAGTGAAATTTGAGTCCAGAAACCCTCCCATATCGTTAAGGCATGCGAATATTCTATCCATGTCAAATTTCAATGCATACAGATAGAATTTGAAAAAATTTCAACGTTGGCCCCATTCACATGTCATTGTTGCCCGCCTCTAGCATTTTTATGGTGTTGATTAAGAAATCAATGAAAAAGAGGGATTTTTCATCACAACTATGAAACAGATACATTGTATGTACATTAATATAGAACCTATAAAAATTCCTATATATAGATAAATTGTATATACATTAAAAAATTCTATAGAAATGACAAACATGTTCATCGAAACTTCATTGATGCAATACTGTTATAACAATATTGATGAAATATTATACGATCATGATGGTATAAAAATGAAAGAGATTCTCTTGGTTTCAAGAATAATTTATCCTCTATTGAACGAGGCCAACCACATGAAGGTGGAAGCTCATATGGCCCCTCCCCTCCCCCTCACATCACTCTCAATTTATCCCCAAAACCCAATCTATAAAATAGAAAATAATCGAAAGCAACGTCCTATTAAGATTCATGCATAGAAACTACAAAAACAAAAATTAATGAAGGTACATGAAATTATGTGTTTCTAAATTATATTTTTAGTCTATCATGTACTTTAGTATGTTGGCAACTATTTTCAGGTTTCACATAATAATTAAACAACATGTAACATAGGATATAAAAACATCGCATAAAACTTAAAAACATGTAATTAACCCATGACATTATAAGTAAATTATTTTAAGAGAATAATCCATACAAATTAAAATATTATATAGTCACATACCTAATCCAACCTCAACATCTATGTAATCATCCTTATTCTGTATCTTGATCTTCTTCATCGAACTCAACATCTGTATCATCATCTGGTTCAGAAATGATGTTGAAAGGATTGATCATATCATCGTCGTCATCAATGTCATTTTCAAGCATATTTTCATCGACATCGTCATCAAGAATTGCAATATTGTCTCCTACGCCTGGATCGTGATCTTCTTCATCTTCTTCATCTGTCGACCCTCCATGATCTTCTGGCTTTGTCTTATCTGTCCAAACATCTTCTTGATCTTCAATATCATCTTCTTCTTGTAAATGAGTATACTTAATTGGACTTCCTCTTGGATCATATCTAACAAAAAATGACCAATCCCTTTCACCTAGAACATTTGAGTAAAAGACCTGTTCACATTGTCTTGGAAAACATAGCAATCATGTCCTCTTTCAAACACCATTGTTTTGATCATTGGAAATCCGTTGGCATGTTGAATAATAGTTCTTTCCTCATCGCGTTCATGCATTCGTAACATATACCATTTGACATAAAACATAACTAATTTAAAGGAATTAAAGTCACACTCAAGTATATCATTTAAATACCCATAGTATCTATTTTTAGATTCTCGAGGATGTCTGTCACTCCTAGAGGAAACATTAGTGACCTGGAATACTGTAGTTATCCCACTATCATAATTTTTCCTGGTTTCATCCAATTGTTTGATGCGAAATTTATGACCATTGCACCACATAGCCGTGTGATGTTTCAACTACAATATGTCAGATATGTAAAAGATGCATTGTCAATTAATAAATTAACATATATTTATATAACTTTGAAAGTATCTGAAAAATACAGTACACATGTAGTCACATTAATATAATATAAAATAACTGAATAAAATGGGTGAATTTTCTTACCTATCCATCTTTCAAACCATATGCTAAATCAATTTCCCTCTGCATAACATTGGCATCTTTATTATGACGAGATTCTCTAACCAATTCAGACAGTCGTTTCCATGATAACCTACCTCCATTATGTTGTTTACATCTTTCAATCCATACATCCATCCAATCAAGATTATTTGCAATGTATAAATGCAGTGCATCCCACTCTTGACAAACTGAATCAAAAAATCATAATTCACCAATATTAAATATTAGTTATAACGTCCAATATGCAGGTAATTATAAATATTAATAATTAATGAAATAAATTATATTAATATATTAATGAGTATGATCATATACACACAAAAATGAAACTTTATATGTATTATTAATATAAACTTTCACAATTATTAATATATTACCTCTCACTTTTTCATTCTACCTTGCCCCAACAGATGATCCTACTCTTCAAAGTTTTTGATGGAGTTCACATCCCAAATGTGATCCACTGCATGCATAGTTGGCACTGCTAATTTAGGAAGATACTGACTAATATACACCATGGATTGATATACCACATATCTCTCGACCATAGAACCCTCAGGACGTGCTCTTTGTCTAACCAACACCTTTAATGATTTCAAGTGCATCTCCACCATCCACATTGACATTGTGTGAACAAGTCCACAAATTTCAATCTCCTCAACTTGGTGTATGAGGTAGTGTTCTTGTGCATTGAAAAATGTTGTAGGTATATACTTTTGCATTTCACACATTAGACAAGGAATTTCTCTCTTCCAATACTTTATGTCATCTTCATGGATTGCTTTCAATGACAACCATCTACATGAGAATATCATGGATGATTTTAGGGGCTAAATTTCGCTCATGGGCTAATTCTCCATGGTTTTTCCAAAAACGAGATTTTCTATTTTAAAAATGATTCACCCAAATTCTATAGGATAAAATTCTTTTTCCTTAAAAATCGCCAAAATTTTATAAAAACTATATAAAATATTTAGAAATTTGAATATTTTTACAAAAATGTCGCCAAACATTTATAGTTGGCATATGAAGTATAAGTAAGATTCACCAAGGTTTCTACATTTTAAAATAAATTTATATCCTTAAAATCATCCCTACATGAGATCATGACACAAGAAAATAACATGTTTCAACATAACATAATATAATATATTACATTACAAGTAAAACATGTGTCATTAAGTACAATAATAATTTGAAAGAACATTTTGCATATAAATCACAACTACTTACCTCATGTATTTTCCAAGATCATATATAACTTGTTTGATGTTGTTGTCAAAGTCGTTTGGGAGAGATAGCAGTAGAACATATTGTAACAAAAAAATGAATCGTTATTTGTTTCGACCAAAGTCGACAAGAAAAAATAAATAAAATAAAAGATGTATAAGGCCAATATATATAAATATGTATACCAAAATTATTACCTTAATGAAGGTATGCCAATCATGTGTTTTTACCCCACCAAATTCACCTTTTTTTGTTAAGATATTATTTATGTTTGAAGCAAAACCCGTGGGAAATTTAATTCTTTGAATGAACTCTTTTACATCATTTATTTGTTGCTATGTAAATAACCATGGAAGGTTATTTCGGTCTAGTACTCCATCTGATCTATTTGAATATCGGATCACACTTCACATTACATGATTGGCTTCCTAAATGTCAGTACAAATTTTAACAATTTTTTCTTTGTCCCTCCTACCATCTATGATTCGCCATAACATTTCATTCACATTCTTCCCGATATGAATTGTATCAAACAAATTAGCTATTTTTATCTCCTCATAGTAGGGAAACCTCATGAATTGAGTGGGATAACATTTCATTCCTCGTGGAAGCCCATTATTAATACCTTCATGATGATTGCGGCCTTCATGAAGAAAAAAATAAATCACAAAAATAATTATCAAATGTGGTAAAGTAAATTCAATGATTAAAATAAACATTCAAAACATTACATGATATATGATACATTATGAAATTGAGTACCTTGACAATTTCTATTATATTCCAACCTCCATAGGTGAGGTGTCATTATTCGTGGTTTTAAACCAGTCTCTTCTTTCCCATTGAAAATATGTTTTTCAGTAGTACGATACCTATGGTTCTTAGGAAGAAGATGCTTATACTCATCAAACACCATCTTTCCTAAACTTTTTGAATGATGATACTTCATCTTAGGGCCACAAACTGGACATGCAAATTTACCCTTTGTTTGAAGACCTGCAACAAATGGATTAATGTCAATTATACGATGAGATTATTTAAAAATTAAACATCCACCATGATAACATTAAAAAATTATATAATATTAAAGAGCAATATTAGAATGCTACATACCACAAAAATGTGTTAATCCAGGGGCATCATGAATTTTCCATAAAATTATTCCACGGAATTTAAATTTCTTCTCCTCGATTGGTTTACATATGCCATAAATTGTGATGCCAACCCATAACTTTAGTAGCTCGTCGATAAGAGGCTCAATATATACATTCATATCTTTAACCTGGTACTTACCTAATTGTTTGAAATTACACATAATTACTATAGGAATGATATCATGTAATATCTATAAGTAAATAAATAAACAAAACATATTATGCAAAAATTGAAACAAATGAAAATGTTACATTCAAAAAATTAATGTAAACAAATACCTCGAACAATCATTGTCAACATTATGTGCTCCCTCTTTATTGACACCCAAGGAGGAATGTTATTGTTGATAACAAAAATAGGCCACATTGAGTAAATTGACCTAATTTCTCTGAATGGATTAACATCGTCAATTGCCAATGAAAGCCTAACATTACGAGGTTCATCTTTGAAATCTGCCCATTTTTCCTCAATTTCCCTAAATGCAGAACCATCGGAAAGAATTTGAAGAACACCATCTCCACTTATGTTACGTGCATGGTAATCCATAAATTTTGCTATTCTTTCACACCTGAAAAATCGCTGCAAATGTGGAATTATGGTAATATGACGAAGAACCTTTTGAGGCACCCTTTTTGTTACTTGATCGGTTTGATATCTACCAATAAGACATTGCAGACATTCTGTTTTCAAAGCATGTTGTCCATAATATATAATATGGTCATTAGGACATGCATCTATAGTTTGATAATCCATTCCAATGTCTTTCATAATGGCATGCAAACCTCGATATGTGCAAGGTAAAATATTTGACGATGGTAACAAAAATTCACCTAACAATCTACAACATAACAAATAACTAGTTAATGTAAGAATATTAATCATAAAAATTGCATTCTTATTTTACACATTAATTAGCACTAAAAACAAATAGAAAAAAATCAACATTTATGTATAATATGAGATGAAACATATTACATACCTTAGGATCTGTGTCATACAAGTGTTCGACAAATTATTCATAGCATTTAAGTTCACTAGCAGCAATGTAGCGGAGAGAAGAGTTTCTCTTGATCCTTCATAAATTCGTTTATTTTCCTTTTCTAATAGAGGTTCATCATAAATACGAGCATTGTCCCCATCCTCATCTGGTTGCGAAAAAAAATATTGGATCATTTGATTTGTCCCATCATATTCTTCCATGGGACCATTAACTTGATTTTCCCCATCATCTTCTTCCATGATATCCTCATTTTCTTGGTCATGATGTTACTCAGCTTGTACAACATCATTTCTACTAATACTTGGTGCAATATTCTGCGGAAAGTTAGAGGGAAACTCTAACTTTATAATTACAAACAATCATGCAAAATTAGTGTATACTATAACAAACATTCAAACAATATATATACATATATATAATTTTATATAAAATTGACAAAATAAA
>JASDQU010372712.1:15113-38573 GCA_032191745.1 Picea mariana
GCGGAAAGTTAGAGGGAAACTCTAACTTTATAATTACAAACAATCATGCAAAATTAGTGTATACTATAACAAACATTCAAACAATATATATACATATATATAATTTTATATAAAATTGACAAAATAAAAATAGATAATGAATATATAGCTAATTACCATGGGACGATATTCATTCAATCCGCCATCAATGTGCCCATATTTCCTACAATTTTTTGTAGCTGTTGCTATTAAAAAAATTATGGGACATATGAGGTAACATTTTTTGCAAAGGAAATAACATCTACCATCACCCTTTTCACCCGCTTTAATTTTTTCCCCACCTCTAACTATATTCTGCAACATTCTTCCACACAAAAATACCCTTTCAAAACCATCGTTGTTATAGCAAGATTGTCGCAACATCTTTAAATCGTCAAATATTTATAGGTCAATTTAGGTCACGATCGTCGCAATTGCGATGACCGTGATATATATTTGTTATAATTAGGTCACTTTGTCGAAGACTAGAATGGTTATAATGGTCAATTCGTTGTTCTTGCAACGAACGTTGACTATATCAATTTAGACTTTGTCAAAATGTATAATCGATAGTATCATATATATACCTATTTATTTGTTATATTTAGGTCACTTTGTCGAAGACTAGAATGGTTATAATGGTCAATTCGTTGTTCTTGCGACGAACGTTGAATACATCAATTTAGACTTTGTCAAAATGTATAATGGATAGTATCAAAAAGTGTAACAGTCAATAGTGAGTGTCGCTCTTGCGACGAAAACACAAGTTTGTCGAAATAGAGACAATATTCCACCATATTTATGATCGTCGCAAAACAAACAAAAGTTTGGTTCCATCGATAGAGCGACGAATACAGGGTGGATTTAGATCAAAATTGAAAAATTGAACTTTTTCTCTTGAATTTTGCGACGAAAGAGTACTTTCGTCACAAGTAGTTGTCGCAATTTTTTCAATATGTAGTAGCGTGTAAGGTTTTCAATGAAGGATAATGAGTAGCAGTGGCATGAAAGCTTGATGTTTTCCTCAAATACTTGTCTTAGTTTTTTATGCGAAAGATCTCAGCTGACGAGTAAGAATTTTGATCAAATGGTTTATTCTTTATATGTTATCATACTTCTTTGATTTTCCTCTATTAGATGTGTTTTTGTTTCTATAAAGATTATATGAACAGAGTTTGTGTTGAGAATGTTGTGATAAGGATTATTACAACAACTGCACATACACATCTTTTTCATTATGTGATGTTTTGAAAGGTTTTCTAACTATTACAGATTCTTCCTGTAACGACTGAAAGCAGGTTGCTTTTCATCCTTAGCTACACTTTGTGTTTTTCCTGATTTCTTCATTCACACTTATTTGATCTCAGAACTAATCTAGGGCCCTATTCGACCTGATTTTTTGTCCATAGGATTTTAAGTCAATATTGTTGTATTTCATGGACTAGATGCCCAATGTCTTCATTTCCTTCTTGATTAATTTTACCACTCTCAAAGTTTTTTAAAACCCAACTTATCCATTCAAGTTATTTTTATTCAAGATGTGCTAGTCTTGCACTTGAGCAGTCTAAGAGAAACTTCTAGCGCTAACATTTTTTGGCACCATTGTCAGGGAAGGATTTGAGCAGATTGAAAATCTTCCTGGGAAGAATGATATTGCACAACTCCAGCTTTAGATGGTGATTGAATTTGGACACCTTCAAGACTGCACATTCACCATGGTGACTCCATTGTTCAGAATCTGTTGGTGACTCCACTGGAATGAGACAAATTAAATGGCTATGAAGGCTATCCTTGCCAGGAGGTTTGCCCCACTCAATTTCTCATCCATAGATGGCTATCCACATCCTATGCCTCTAATTGATTAATGGAAATATTTGCTGCCCAGATTTTATGAAGATGAGAATGACAGCCATGTTGAGCATGTTCAAGAATTTAATGCTTTGATGTAGCATCTTGACATCCAGCATGAAGATATATTGATGAAAATGTTCATGTATTCATTGGATAGGGATGCATGTAAATGGTATTTCTCATTAACCCCTTCCATCATTTCATCCTTGAAGGATTTCCACGAAGTATTCAATGAACACTACAAAAGGTTTTATCCCTCTGAAAGTATTTGTCATAACTGTTGTGAGGGATATGTAGAATGTGCTAAAGATTTGTTAGATTTCTCTACTGAATATAAAGATGAAAATGATATTATTCACTGTACAAATGAAAGTATAAATAATACTCATTTATTCGGAGAGGACATTTTTCATAACTTTGTTTCAAATGAAAATCATGTGTATGAACAACTAGAAGCAGTAGTTATTATTGTTTCTGAAATGGATATTTTTAACAGTTATATTCTTGATGAAATTGTTGTTTTAGAGGTTGATCATAGATATGAAGGGCAGTCCATTTTTTACGAATATTCTAGTGATGATGAGTAGCAATCTTATCCTATATTTGATCACTATTAAGAAAGGAGGATGATGCAGAGGTTGGCCTTGTCACAGAAGACATAACTCGAAGATTTGACCAGGAGCAGCCCTTAGTTGAGGAACATGAAGAGATTGTTTATACACAGACAGAAGTAAATCAACAGTTATCAATCAATCAACAACCACCTACGTCAATCCTTCTTCCACTTGTACCCACAGTTTACAGTAAGCAGCCTGAAGTGGAAGAAGAATTATGTTATCAGTCCCATGTGTTTTGTCACCATTTTCATGACCCTATAGAGTTGTATATGGAGTTGTATTTATCAAATGTTTTGGAACCTGTAAACTTTATTGTGTCAGCAACAATCAGAGGAGATATAGGTAATGTTTTCAAACTACTGTCATATTCCTCTTATCTATTGTTAATCATTGGCATTATAAAGACTCATGTCAGCAAGTTGCTTGAATGGATTTGGTGGAAGTTTGTCTTCACCTAGCCCATTGTAAAAGTCAGTTAGCTTAGGTTTTGTACATAAATAAGCTCCATCAGGAGAAAGTGTGTTTTCTTTCTGTTTGTAAGTAGAGTAATATAATTTTTCAATATGTTTTCTTCGACATGATATATCAGAGCATGACTCCACAACCCAACACTAAGGCACTAGAGCTGCAAAAAGAGTTCTTAGAGCCTCACAGGGAGGTCTCTATCCCCCATGGAGCCTATGTTAGCACCAAGATCTGCATCTACAAAATTGGCGTAAGACATTAGTCAAATCTATTCCTGGAAATTCACTACCAAAAGTGCTACCAAATCTCCTAAGACTACTGAAACGATGGTGCTACGAATTCCACAGAGACCTACAAAAGTTGGAGTCTTTGAGCAACATGGATGTAAAATTGGTCTTGTCGAATAAAGTCTTGAGGGACCAATATCCAAAACTGCCATCTATCATCACAAGTATCAAACAATTACACATGTTGAGCACAAGTCAACAAAGCTAAGTGCAAGAACCAGGCCACATGGAGGTTATTAAAGAGCATTTTTTACCAAAACTTAGGCCTGAGGGCCAAGTTTTAGCTCCAACTCCTAGCTCCAAGTCACATGCACATCACAACACAACACACATTACCAAGTTCAAGAGCCTAGGGCACCAAGCGCCAAGCCCCAATGCCAGAGACTTTGGCTCACTTCATCGAACTATTATAAAAGCGCAATTTAAATTTTTGCCAGATGTCTCAATCAAGTTCAAGGGTCGAATGAGGGGAAGGCACGCATGCACTGAAGGTAAATTAGGTGTTTTATGTTGATCTCCAATACATGAGTGTCCTATCAATATAGTATGTGGCGTTTACACTTGAGAAGGGTTGATCTGTAAGATTTTAGGGTCGGTGCACAGTGCTCTCCCCTTTGCAGAAGTAAAAAAAAAAAGCCATGCATGATTGAGAAGTCACCTAAGCATTCTAATTTCATATTGGACGAGGATCATGGATGCTTCTATTGAGCAAGTCTTGTTAGTTTCTTATAATGAAAATCTACATGGAGGGATGTGATACATGTTTGGGAAAGACTAGTGAAGCAAGGGCATTAATATTACTTATTGTAGGCCTTGCAACACTAGGGTTTTTTACTGGCATTGGGATCTTTTACAGCATATAAAATGGAAATGGAAGGCACTCAGGACCTTGTCTTTTCACTGAGTTTTATCATAAGGGTTAGAAGGACTTTTATATGCCATATTCTTGTTTTAGATTCACTGTAAGGAATTTGATTCATCATTAGAAAGGGAAGCTAATATGGATTGGATTATTCATCTTTGTATCGATGAGCTTCTTCATCCAGCAGGTGCCATAAATTACTCATTGAGGCAATAGTTGATTAGATGTTCCAAATGTGTTAATATGGTGGTCTTCCCAACTCATGAGAATGCCATTGAGAGAGATGACAATGTGAGTATCTGCAAAGTGAACTGGAGAGTGCGGAGACAATCAGTGAAGCTTGTTCAGATGATGAATCCATGAATGAAAATTGTCTCATTCCATTGAATTTTTCCCTTACTATTAATGATGATCATCTAGAACCAAGTCAAAATAGTGGTTGCAAAGCAATGTCTTGACAAAGGATTTGATCCAACTTTGAAGACAGTGAAAAAAAGGGTGAAGTGTG
This sequence comes from Picea mariana, assembly GCA_032191745.1. Taxonomy (NCBI): domain Eukaryota; kingdom Viridiplantae; phylum Streptophyta; class Pinopsida; order Pinales; family Pinaceae; genus Picea; species Picea mariana. Next base: position 19,722 of record JASDQU010372712.1, read on the forward strand.
AAAAGATTCATATCTTTAGGCATACTTCAAGGCAGAGTATGCAAACCATTCCAGGTAACAGTTATACAACTGGCAGAGTATCCTTTCTTTTAGACAGAAGACCAACAAAAGAGAAACTTAATCCTCCACCTGTCAATGTGTTGTTCACCTTTCGAATAGAAAAAGACTCTGTTGAAACATACTCTGAAATTTAGGAGAAGGTTTTCACACATGTGATTTATGTTGTAATTAGTCCTTAAAGTTAGTTGACTTTATGTTATAGGTGTCATTACATTTTAAAAACTTTATATTTTTAGAAGTTAGATTTGGATCACTCGAGCCTTTGAAGGTTGATGGTATCTTTTTCTATTTAGGAGGGGTCAGTCTTTTGAGACTGTAGTTTTAAAAATAGAGAAAAGACCCGAGAGGTCTGTTGTAAGGTTTTCAATGAAGGATAATGAGTAGCAGGGGCATGAAAGATTTATGTTTTCCTCAAAGACTTGTCTTAGTTTTTTATGTGAAAGAGCTAAGCTAACGAGTAATACTTTTGATCATATAGTTTATTTTTTATGTGTTATCATACTTCTTCAATTTTCCTCTATTAGATGTGTTTTTGTTTATATAAATATTATATGAACAAATTTTTTGTTGAGGATGTTGTGATAAGGATTATTACAACAGCTGCCACATACACATATTTTTCATTCTGTGATTTTTTGAAATGTTTTCTAACTATTACAGATTCTTCTTGTAATGATTGAAAGCAGGTTATTTTTCAAACTTAGCTACACTTTGTGTTTTTCCTAATTTCTTCATTCACACTTATTTGATCTCAGAACTGATTTAGGGCCTTAATCAACCTGATTTGTTGTCCATAGGATTTTAATTCAAGATTGTTTTATTTCATGGACTCCACGCCCAATGGCTTCATTGCCTTCTTGATTAATTTTACCACTCTCAAATTTTCCTAAAAACCAACTTATCCATTCAAGATAAGTTATTCAAGATGTGTTAGGCTTGCACTTGAGCAGTACAAGAGAAACTTCTATCACTAACACAATGCATTCTACTTCTATTGTAGACAAGGATACAAATGACTTTTTCTTGCTTAACCATAATACCAGACACTCACCCAAGTATAAATCTTCTCCACTTGTACTTCTTATATCATCAATGAAACCTACCTAATCTGTATCTGTGTAGGTGAAAAGAGATAGATCCTTCCCTTTTGGATACCATAATCCAAATTCTTTTGTACCTTTGAGGTATCTGAATATACTCTTTACTGCCATAACATGCAATTCCTTTAGTGTTGCTTGAAATCTTTCAACCTGTCCAACTGCCTACATCACATCCGGTCTGGAAGTTTTTACATAGATTAAGTTTCAAATCATCGATCTATACTATCTCTGATATGCATCTTTAGAATCATCATCCTTACTTAACTTACAACTGGTCTGCATAGGAGTACTTATTGGTTTGCAATCTATCATTCCAAAATTCTTGAACATTTCTCTAATATACTTGGTCTGAGAAATAAAGATGCCTTTGTTGCTCTGACATATCTGGAGACCAAAAAATAAAGACAAGTCTCCAAGCAAATACATATCGAATTGATTTTGCATGTCTTTGGAAAATTTCTTACTCATCGTGTCATCATCACTTCTGAAGATAATGTCATCATCACTTCTGAAGATAATGTCATCATCAACATAAACTTCATTTATTAGGATACTATCTCAATTTACCTTTATGTAGATATTGTTGTTTGCATTTCATTTCTTGAACCCTTGTTGTTGTAAGTATCTGTCCAGCCTTGAACACCATGCCCTGGGGGCTTGTTTAAGGCCATATGAGGCCATCTTCAACTTGCAAACATAATGTTCTTTCTTTGAAAACTTAAATCCTTTTGGTTGCTCTATGTAGACTTCTTCCTCTAGATGTCCATTTAGGAATGTTGATTTTACATCCATCTAGTACACCTTCATATTCTTGGAACATGCATAAGCTCGAATAAACCTGATTGCTTCCATTCTGGAAACTAGGGAAAACGTTTCTTCAAATTTTATAGCTTCAACCTGAGCATATCCTTTACATACCAACCTTGATTTTTTTCCCAGTAACCTGCCCATCCTCATTCAATTTATTCCTAAAGACCCTCTTTGTACCAATTAAATTCTTGTTCTTCGGCCTTGGAACCATTTCCCAAGTGTCATTCTTTTATATCTGGTCTAACTCTTCATCCATAGCTTCGATCCAAAATTCATCCTTGTTGGCTTCTTCAAAACCGCTCGGCTCAATAGTAGATAGTAGTGTTAGATGTTGTTGTTATAGTGAGTGGATTCTTCTTCTGGTTTTAACTCCTCCATATTTATTCCCAATAATATGTTATGATGGATGATTTTCCTGCACTCTTCTACTGGGTGTGTTTGGAGTTACTTGAATATCTTGTTGTTCTTGCTCTGCATTTGGATACGCTTCTTCTTCGTTTGATTCCTCATATACTTCTTCTTCTTTCAAATATTCTTCGTAATATTGTTCCACTAAGTCTTTTCTACTTTATTTTATCTTTCGTCCTCCATCTATCTCATCAATCGTCACCTTGATGCTTTCTACTATTCTGTTGAGTCTTAGATTGAAGCATTTGTATGCTTTCATTTTCATTGAGTACCCAACCAGTATTCCTTTGTCAACTCGAGAATCAAATTTTCCAATTCTTCCATCTTCTCTTTTGATGTAGAATTTGCTTCTGAATACTCTGAAGTGATTCACATTTTCTAGTATTCCTTTCCATAGCTTGTATGGAGTCTTCTCATTGTTATTTCTGAGCATTCCTTTGTTCTGGATGTGAATTGTTGTATGTATTGCTTTTACCCAAAAGACATATGTTAACTTGGAATCCACTAACATAGTTATGGCCATTTTATGTACGGTTATATTCTTCCTTTCAACAACTCCATTTTGTTGAGGTGTCCTGGAAATTGAGAATTGCCTCTTTATCCCATGCTCGCTACAGAATTCCATGAATTCCTTTGATGTAAATTCTTCTACATTGTCTGATCTAAAACATTTGATTTTCAACTATGTCTCAGTTTCAACCATCTCTTTGTATGTCTTGAAGTTTTTGAATTCCTCGGACTTATTATTTATAAATAAAACTACAGTCACTCGTGTATTCATCAACTAGTATCATGAAATATTGTTCACCTTTCAATCCCTTCATTCTTGTTGGTCCAACTAGATTAGTATGTACAATATCCAGTGGTTTTGTTGTGGAATACTCCTTTGACTTGAACTTTGTCTTGGTCTATTTTCCCTGTAGAAAATGCTTGCATAGAATGTTTGTTGGCTTTGATATCTCGGGCATTTATCTTACTGCTTCCTTTTTGTTGACTTTGAAAAGATTATCAAAATTTATGTGACCCATTGTTTTTTTCCAGAGCCAAATTTCATTGTCATTTTATTAGAAACATCTTTCCTTTACTATTTCATTTAGAACATATATGTTGCTTGGAGTTATTATAGTTGTAGCCACCAACTTTCTTGATTTTGCTTTCCTTATCTCACACTTCTTTGAGTCAAACACAAGTTTGTGTCCTTGATCACACATTTGAATTACACTTAGTTGATTTTGTTTCATGTCTTTGACCAATAAAACATTTTTTGTCGCCGCATCCTTACTTTCGAGCTTGATTGTTCCCTTTCCAATAATTTTGGCTGAGTTTTCATTCCCAAATGAAATTGATCCATCTCTTTCCTTCTTCAGTGTCAAAAATATTTCTTCATCACATGTCATATGCTTTGAGCATCCACTGTCAACATACCATCCATGTTTCTTGTATTGAGATTGTAGAGCAAGATTGCATTATTCAGTGTTTAATTTATCTTTTTTTCTTATCCGTATCCTTTTTGGTTCCTACTTGTGACTGTTGATATTTTTCTTTAGTTCCCTTGGAGGAATAGTGAGTCTACAATCTTTAGCCATATGTCCAATTTTTTTGTACTTGTAGTATTCTACCACATCACCCAATGATCCAAATTTGTTGTAGCTTCTATTTTGTGCTTCACGAGATATTCTTGGATAAATTTTTTTTTTATATCCCTCATTGTCACTTCAATTCTTAGTATTGGCTCTACAATTCATAGCGTTGTGCCCAAAATTATAACATGAATAACATGAACCAATAAAAATAGTTTGATACTTGGGAGTGAAAGATGTTTTGAATGGTGCTTCTATTTTGAATCCCTCTTATTATTGGGGTCTTTATATAATTGGATGTTGCTAATAATGACTTATGAATATTCTAGGTGGTGCAATGTCTCTGTAATATTCCTCCTGAATATTCTTGTCTTCCTCTTTCTTGGAAGGACCTCTGACAGCTTCTTCATATCTTCTTGGTTCTACTTCTTTCTCTGTTGTTCTGGAGCTTGAACCTTTATTTGTTTATGTTTGATTGTATCATAATCTAGATCTGTCATAGTAAGGTCGTTGACTATTAATGATATTATCCAATATGTTGGTGTTGTTTTGTTGCATGTCCTTTTTCTGAAGATTTTTTCTTAGAGTGACTATCTCTACTTCTAACCCTTCAATGATCATATATTTTTCATATAACTACCCTCTAAGAAATTCTTCAATCTTCTTGTCTTCTTCTACCTGGATTTTTAGCTTTGTGATCATCTGATCGACTTCTTTGGAGTTATGAGATTCTTCTTTCCTCTTTAGTTTTGTCTGGAGTGACTTGTTTTTATTCTTTTCCTTATTTAGAACTTCTATGGAACATATCAGTTCTTCCATGTAATTGAATTCTACCTCTTCACATTCTTCTTCGGAGCCTTCTTCATCAGAGTCTTCTATTGCCATGAATAATACCCTTTCTCTATCATTGTCACTGACTTCATCTTCGTCTGATGAGGAACTATCATCTTTGGTGCAAAGACTTTTCTTTAAAAAAAAAAAAAAAATTCTTCTACCCTTTTGGATTCTCTTTTTCTTTTTAGAATCGTCTTCTTCATTTCCATTTGTTGAACATGCAATATTGAAAAAAAAATTGTAGTTTGGATAAAGTTTTGAGGAAAAAATCCTAATTATATGAAATGTACGCAGAGTAAGAAGGAAAGCTAGAGAGAGCACAACTAAGGCCCATCCAGTAGGAAAGTGTGCAGAAGGAGGAAAGTGTACAAAAGGAAGACAACGTATAGCTCGAAGAATAAAGCCATAAGGGTAAAGAAAGGAAATAAATCATAACAGGAGAAGGAAAGCCTGACATTCCAGAAATAAAAGAACAACAAAAAATCAGCATAAAGGCAAAAAAGCATAAGAAAGGCGTCGAACAACCAGTTAACTGAACTGGCCATTCATTGTAATGGAATATTTTTGGGATGAATAGATTAGGGTTTTTATCCCTAGATTTTCATATAAATATGTAATAGATTGGGAGATTAGGGGTTGGTTTGTCGTCACTGTTATTGTTGTTTTGGGTTCATTCAGTTGGTTCCACTAGGTATTATTCTAATGAATTTTGATTATGATAGATTAGGTTATGTTACAGTCTGATTGATACTAGGTCTAGAGTTATTGATGTAGCAGTCAAAGGTTGAGAAGGACGAATAAAGAAACGACAAAGATATGTTATGGAATCCTATGTTGACTATGTTTTTGTTTTTTCTTATAAATACTATTTGCATGCATCGTAGAATAGTTTCATAAGATAGTTAAGTATGGTGTAATGATTTATGACGGTGACAATAACGAATCTATACAGTAAGTTGGAATATGATAAGTGTAGGAATCTAAACCATGAGTAAGTTGAGAACAGAACATAACAGAGTTAAACGCACAACATAATAAGGAAGAATGAACTGAATGGTTTTCTCCCATTCCCTTACTACTGTAGAAGCCTGGTTCTTTCAATTCCCATAGATACCTCGGGTGAGACTTCATTTTCTCAAGCAGGTGATGTCGAAAGGGATGGTGTCTAGTGGGTTTTTTTGGTCTTAGATAACCTAAACCCTAGGTCTTACAACCCATGCACAGAACAACGCCAACAAATGGCTCTGTTGTTGGGACCTAGACTTTGCGTTTAAGGGGATGTTTTGGTGGCTGAATAAGAAGGACATCTCAGAATGGTTGGAAAGGAAGGAATGGGAATTTTCACGACAAGAGAATAGGAAATCTAGGATGAGTGACAAGCAATGGCTGCAAAAGTATGTGTTCATGGATCTGCATGAAATTTTCTTTGGCGAATTTCTCATTATTCTGACAAAGTGGCTGGAAAGATTAGTGGAGAAAACTGGAAGGTTCAGCATCCTAGTTCCAAGGAATTGAACTCTTGAATTGGTAAGACAATTGAATTATGTTAGTAAACCAAATACTTGAGCACTTGATTTTTTGTTAGATAGCATACTAGGCGGTTATGTTACAGAGTTTGCAGTAGATTGTATTTGGTCATGCAGTGTCGCAGAAAGGGATTTTTTGAAAGGTTCACACGGGAGGTTCCTGAAATCATTAAAGATGTGGATAAAGATACTATTGTGTGAGAAGCATGTGATGATAATGAAATCTGATTGCAAAGGGGTTCGCGCACATAGGGGAACATGAGGATGAAAAGAGGATCATCTGAGAGAAGGAAAGAAGCAATGGAAGAAGCAAGGAAGGCTTGAGGATGCAAGAAGAAGAGATACCCGAGGAAGGATATGAGTTTAGAGAGTTGTGCAAAGGGAGGAGGTACAAGAAGGAGAAAACTAAGGCTGAGAGAAGAGATTCATGCAGTGAGCTAGAGGGGAGAGAACCTTGCACACTAGTCTGAATCATGGAGGTACCATACCTAGGAGGAGGAGAAGAAAAGTTCCAGTCCATTCCAATAATAGAAGATCCAGCAAGTCATACTCAAACAGGATCCTGTGTCAAATCCATGACCTTGTGTGCCTCACCACAATCAGAAGTAGCATTTGAATATTTGTCAAAATAAATTGTAGTGAGCCAAGGAGGACCAAGTAGTAGCAATCATAATAGTGGCAGTAGTGCACAAAGTTAGAATCAGAGTCAACTAGCATCACCAAGAGGAGGGACTACATCCACAAACATGGTTGGGGTGGATAATACTCTTAGGTTTCCACAGTTCCAAGGAATTGGATCAGAGGACCCAGAACAAAAAAAAAAATTGTGAGATGATTTGGGTTGTAAAGAATGTACAGGATGAAGTTGTGAAGATTGCACAATTAGCGACAACATTTAGAGGTCGTACGCTAGTATGGTATATGAAGTTACAAAGCACCATGCCTATAGGATAGGCCGGGACGTTAAAAAAGATTAAGAAATCACTATTGAAGGAGTTCAAGAAACCAAAGTCAAAGTCACAATACATCATAGAATTGAAGGATATCAAACAATTACAAATAGAGTTGATCTAGGATTATGACCAAATATTTAAGGATGTGATGGGTAGATTAACTTTTCATATCCCAGATCAACAACACCAAGAATGGTTTATTCCAGGTATTCTACCACACATTCGCATGGCATTGATTCAGCAGAAGGTCATGTCGCATCCCGAGGCACTAGAGATTGCAATGAAACTAGAGTCATATTTGAAGGGAGACAATGGAGGAATGGCACAAGTTCAGACGTAGTTGGCTGCATTGACAATTCAAATGGAAGAACCGACAAAGGGAAGGGAAAAATGTGAACAAGTCTAGTGTACAAAATGTAGGACCGAAGGCCATCACAAGAATGAATTCCCATCATTTGTGCAATATTTGATGACAGGAGCACTGAATCCATTATCAGGAGGAGGATACTACAAGATATGTAAGAAATGGGGTCATCACCCAATGGAGTGTCTACTACTACAAAAGTACCAGAGTACACCAAAGAACTTGTTTTGCAATTTTTGCAAATCTATAGGACATGAGGAGAAGGATTGTCGCACGTTCGAATTATGAGGGAGTGCACATCTGATATGTATAGGATCCACGAAGAAAATATTGTATAAGAAGTGGGGGTCCACAATATAATGATAAAAGATCTTGCAATCAAGGGAAAAGAGGAAACTTTGGCCAAGGATGAGGTAGAGGGAATTTTGGAAGAGGAGGAAGAGGATTGATTATAAGTTACAATTGTAATCAACCTAGACACTTGGCCCAATACTACCAAAATGTGTGTATGACATGCACATATTGCAAAGCATTGGATCGCTCAACAAAAGATTGTCCCCAACTATTTGTGAAGTTGTAGAACATAGGAAACCAAAAACTGAATCTGGATCTGAATGTGCATATGGTATCTGCCAAAATATGCAATGAAGTAACTAGAGTAGCCATTGTTATGCATAAAGGAGTTAGAAAAGGGGCTGATAGGGAAAATGAAGGAAAACGGATGAAACAATGGGTAAGTAATTCAGCAGGGACCATACCATCCTTTTATCCTCAGCAAGAAAAGGAGACATATCATAGGGCGAGGAAATAAGTACTCAGAATGGATTGGGGAGCATCAATATCAATAACACCTCATGAAGAATATCACCCAATTCCAAAGAAGCCAATAGGGAAGGGAAATATGCTCACATAATTATTGAGAAACTGTGTAGAGATAATCAAATATGAGGCTGCATTGAGTACATTATACGACATGATTGATCACTGCACAAGAGGAAGGGGAACTCATGTTGCACAAAGTATGGTAAATCAGGTACTGCGCAGGAAGTGAACCAATGAAGAATTCAGATTCAATGTGTAGATTGGAGAGTATGATGTGGATAATATTATTTTGGACTTAGGTTCTAATGCGAACGTGTTACCTAAGCAGACATGGGAGTTGATGGGAAAACCCAAGTTGATATGGTCTCTTTTTCAACTCAGGATAGCGAATCAGCATAAAATAGTTCTGATTGGTCGGGTGACAAGAGTACTGATGAACATAGATGGGGTGCACACCGTGGCAAACTTTGAATTTATTGAGATTGTGAATGATAGTCAACCATATATAGCTCTGATGGGACTGGAATGGGATTTTGATAACCAAGAAATCATCAAATTGAAGAGGAGGGAGATGATATTTGAATTTGGATATTTGAAAGTTACAGCACTCTTAGACCCATTAGAAGGAAAGAGATACATAGAACCAGCAAGAGAGAATGACATTGATAATTTATATAACATGACTGCAGGGATGGAAGATTATGTCAACCGATAGTAGATGGTGTGTTGAGTTGGTGAAGTATCAGTTCATGTGTGTCAGATTCTGAAGAAGTTTTAGAGCATTGGCAACCAAGAATGCATGAAGTGACAACTAGACGATGTGTGCGCATTACTCGATCCTTGCGCTGGATTGGAGCATAGCTATGTAACCCACCAAGGTATGATGGATTAACCGATATAAGTATGTTTTTCAAAAAATTTGAGTTGCAATTACTCGAACAACAAAGGTTGTTAGCACTGGATGTGGTGTTAAAAGTGACTCCATCCAGATGGTGGGTTGCACATAGAGAGGGAATGAAATATTGGCTACAATGCAGCAGACTAATGCAAATAAGGTTAAGCATTGAGGGAGAGAAAATTGTGAAGAAATATACAGGGTAGAGTGACCTAGTAGGTCATGTGGAACATTGCAGGTCTTTTTTGGGTTCAGTGCCAGAGACGGAGTGGATGCACATGTTCATACATACACTGGACACAATTCCAAAGAACTGGTATTTGGATTTGGAAATGCACAGGTAGAAAACAAGATGGGAAGAATTGATCCAGAGGTTCAAAATCACATTTACATTTGAACATGAATATCAATCCATAGATACGATGCTACAGGCGATTCAGAAGAAGAGGTGGTGGACGTGATACCAGTATGTAGCGAGCACAGATCCAAGATGATTGTATGTGAGCTACTGGAATGCTATAACGTAGATAAGGAAGAGTACGATGGAGAGGATCTTACAAATGTATAGATACCTGAGACAGAAGGAGAATGAGCCATAGAAGGATAGGAGCTCAAATCCACTGCATATACATGGCCTATAAAGACACAGAAGGTAAACATTGGGACGAAAGAGAATCCCAAGTTTGCGTAGATAGGGGACTATTGGAGTGAGGATACAGTTGAGAAGGTTGCAGACTTACTACGAGAATAATAGGACCTATTTCCAACAACTTTTTCAGAGATGAAAGGAATAGTAGGAGACTTAAGTGAGATGAATATTCCACTAAAACCAAGAGCTAAGTCATTGTTTCAGAGGCCTTACGGGATAAATCTAAGGTATAAGGAGAAGGTGAAAGTTGAAATAGATAGGATCTTGGACACAAGAATCATTGAACCAATAGAATAATCTGAGTGGATCAATCCGATGGTGGTGCAAAACAAGAATATAGGAGGAATTAGGATTTGTGTAGATCTAAGGACGTTAAATGACGCCTACTTACATGACTCATTTCCAACGACATTCACAGGTGAGGTACTAGAGAACGTAAGAAGGCAGGAAACTTACTCTTTTACAGATGGATTCTCTTGGTACCATCAGATAAGGATCGTGCAGGAAGATAGAAAAAGGACCATGTTTGCGATGGAATGGGGAAGTTATCAGTACACGGTTATGCCCTTTGTCTTGAAGAATTCCCCTGCAGTGTTTTCCAGGGTAGTAGTTGTAGCGTTCAAGGAGTTTATCCATAAATTCCTAGAAGTATGCTTGGATGATTGGACGGTGTTTATTCTATTGAAGGATAATATAGAAGTTCTTTGACTTATGTTGGATCGGTGCAGGCAGTGTCAGATTTCACTGAACTTCAAGAAGTGCATTTTTTGCGCACCGTTTGGAATTTTGTTAGGACATGTAGTGTGAAAACAGGGACTAATGGTTGATACAGCTAAGATTGCAGTCATTTTGGAGTTATAACCACCTACATCAGTCAAACAGCTGAGGGAGATGTTGGGTTGTACAGGTTATTATAGGAAATTTATCAGGGGATATGCGTAGATCACAATGTCGATGGAGAAGTTACTAAAGAAGGAAGTGAAGTTTCAATGGAATGAATACTATCAGAGGGGGTTGGACACCCTAAACCAGAAGTTGGTGAGTGCATCGATTTAATTTTTACATATTGGAACAAGGAGTTTCATGTACACATGGATGCATCGTCTATAGCATTGGGCGCAGTTCTATCCCAGTCAGGGGAAGGAGACATAGATCACCCAATTTATTTTGCAAGCAGGAAGTCATCTATAGTAGAGAAGAACTATACAAATATGGAACGAGAAGGATTGGAGATGGTCTATGCACTACACAAATTCAGGAATTATCTATTGGGGTCTCACTTTAAAATGTGTACAGACCATTCTGCATTAAAGTACTTAGTCAACAAGTCAATGTTGGGGGGGGGAATATGCAGATGGCTCTTATTATTTCAGGAATACGAATTTGAATTCATATTGAACCCAAGAAAAATGAATGAAGAACCAGATCATCTAGTGTGCATATTCTTAGGGGAAGATGCAGGAAATTTAGATGAAAGCTTCCCAGATGCCCAATTATTTGTAGTAAGGATGGTGGATGATTATTTCTTAGACATCGTAGAGTTTCTAAACACATGAATGGCTCCATTTAAAATGATGGTAGCACAGAAGAAACAACTGGTAGTGAAAGTAGCAGATTATCAGTTAATTGCAGAGAACTTATACAAGATGGGTGCAGATGGAATATTGTGACATTGTGTTCTGGAGCATGAACGGTTGGTCATATTTGAAGAAGCGCACGATGGAATTGTCGGAGGACATTACGTAGGGAAAGCAACTGCACAGAAGATTTTGTGCACAAGGATTTTGTGACCGACACTTTACAAGGATGCAAAGGAATATTGTCAGCCAAGTGATGTATGCCAATGAGTGGGAAAGCCCTCTAGGAGGGACAAAATCCCTTTGAATCCATAGGTTACGTTGCAAGAATTTGAGAAATGGGCCATAGAATTTGTGGGGACAATCAACCCACAAGAAAGAAGATGAGGGGAAAGGTACATCATTACCCCGATATAGTATTTGATAAGATGGACCAAAGAATCCCCAGTTACAAACTGTATTGTGGAAACTACTACACAATTTCTATTCAAAAACATAGTCACAAGGTTTGGATTTTTGTGCATATTACTCAGTGATTAAGGGACACACTTTCTGAAGAAAACAATTGCAGCATTGACCGAGGAATTTAAGATTCATCATCAAAAGAGTACCCCATATCACCCTCAGGTCAATGGAACTGTAGAATCTTTTAACAAGATTTTGGATAATGCCTAGGGAGAGACGATTGGTACTTAAGAATTCTTTCATTATTATGGGCTTACATGAATACAAGTAAGAAGTTGACAGGACAAATACCTTTCAGGTTGGTCTATGGACAAGAAGCAATAATGCCAACGGAGTTTATTATGCCTAGCCTGTGCATTGCATCAATCACAGAGCTATCAAATATTGGTGCAATAGAGGAGAGGTTGGAACAGTTAGTACATCTTGAGGAGGATTGGTTTTTCACAGGATTCCATCAGCAGGTTCAGAAAGATAGAGAGAAGGAATGGCATGATTGACACATTAAATGGAAGAAGTTTCAAGTCAGAGATTTGATACTACTCTATGACAGCAAGTATACCCAGGATCCAGGGAAGTTTTGAATGCATTAGTTAGGACCTTATGTGATTCAACAACTAACAGAGACATGTGTTGCGTGGTTGGAAACCTTGAATGGAGAAGTATTGGAAGGTATGGTGAATGGAAGTTGGTTGAAACTCTATAAATACGGCTGACAGGATACGCAGTAAGTTTGGCTACGCTGGAATACATGTATTAGAGTAGTTGTATCATAGTAGGAAAGAAAAAGAAGGAAAAACGAATAAAAAGTAGATATACAGAAAATAAAAAGAGTGTTCAAATACCAAGGGATTAGAATGTGCGCAGAATGAATGGTCATTACACATCAACTTATCATTGTGCCAAACGAGGAGATGAGACACAGATGAGGCAGACAACGAGGCGTACAAATAAAACAGCGATGAACTAGTGCACAATTTGGAAATGACAAGACCGTTAAAATAATTAAAGCATGGAAATTATGGTTACACAGCCAGAGAGATAGGTCATAAAATCATTGTATAAGTCTTAAATTGGAAAAGCCATTGGAAATCACGACAGATGAGTAGCACACTGGATAAATCACAAGATGTGTTTTGTCATCAAGATGCAATTATGGAACAACTCATCAACTAAGGTGAAGGATTGGAAAATTTAGTTAAGGTAGGATGAGACATGTACAATTGGCTCAGAAGCACAAAAATAGCAGGAAGTTGTTAAGTCTAAACCATTGTTACATGCAAGTGGGAGAAAACAGAGTGAATTGGAGGATCGAGTCGAACCATCAGAACCAAGCTACAGCGACATACTACGAGATGTAGAGATAATTCCATGAACCTATCACAGGCAACAAATGGCACCACCGAGGGTTGGAGGACTGTCTGCAGTAGTGAAAAAACAACCGAAACAAAAAGCAATATCACCATATGATACAAAATGGATCCAGGAAGGCCTAAAAATCAAAGTTCTTGGAATTGGATGAAACCAGTGCCATTATGTATGTATCGTCACGATGATTCTGACCATATAATGTCTTCCTCAAACGGACACAGTATGCGAAAGTTATCGCGTTTTGATCAAATTCTCAAACAAGAAAAAAGTCAACTGGTCAAAGTCAACATTGACGTCGAAAGTACGACCGGTGATGTCATCATGCTAATGTGGTGTCACCATTCATACTTTCACATGTCAGTCTGTCATTGGGCCATGCGAAAGTGACATGTGCCAGGTATGACAGTGCGACACGTGGAAGGTACGGTAGACATGTGGCAGGTACAACGGACATGTGGTAGGTACTATAGTGCGACACATGGAAGGTACGATGGTGATGTGGCAATTTTGATTGGCCAGCTGACTAGATTGATGCTTTAGTAATACAAACCAATCCCAAGGTGACACGTGGACCAATCACATGACACCACATGGCACTCTAGATTTGGCCAAGGTTGGTTGGGTAAAAAGTTTGTTCCACCTCTGGGGGAATCAAACTCTAACCTCTGAGCTAGGAAAAGTCTTAAAAACCACGGGTGGACCGGATACAATTTGGGGCTTAACCACATTCGGCACAAATAGTACTTAAGTTAGCCTTGGAGCGAATTTGAGGGGATAAGCCCCGGTCGGCGGGGGCCAGCCCTGACCAACTAGGGGTGAGAGACCAAGGCCTAACTGATTGTGGAATGCGTGGAGTGTGAAGGGCATGGCCATATGGCCCAAGCCACAAGACCATGACCCAGACTCGAAGGGGCCAGAGCGTGTCAGCCAGCCCTCGACCACATGGCAGAGACCCATGCGACTAGGGGCTAGGAGAATAGGGGGTTGCACCCAATTTTGGTTGGTATTTGGGTTTTTAACATTATAATATAATTTTAAATGATTTTAAGCCTATTTTTAGAGGATTTTGTCCATTATTGGGGGATCTGGAGCCCTTTTTTAGCCCAAATATTGGGAGGAAGTTGGGAGGATGTTACCAACTTCAAATCTATATAAACCAGAGGTTCTTGGCAGCCTTGGAGAGGTTCAAAAGAGGATAAATGCTATAGAATTGTGAAGACAAAGTCAGTTTTATGTAAGGAATCCATTGAGGAGAGGAACTTTGTGGGCCAATTTCGAGAGCTTCGCTCAACCGTTTTTAGTGTCGTCAGTTGTGTTGGGTTCTTGAGGTCTAGCAGAACATAGCCAGACCTGTTTCTAATCCATTTAACACTTTTATGATGTAATTTTGAAGCTTTGAAGATAAATAAGAAAGCCTCACCCACTGAGACAAAGGCCTGGAAATGTAGGCGATCTTGTCGAACTCTGTTAATAACTTTTTTGTTATGGTTTGTGGATTCCTTGTGATTACTTTCATATCTGGATTCTTATTATGGCTGCCATGTTATATCATTAATTTCTTCCTCTTTCTTCAATTTCTAAATGGTTAATGAACTCATGCTTTAAAAACTTAACCATAGTCTTTAAAAGATCTTTTCGGATCAAGAACCCAACACAACTAACGACATTGAAAACGGTTGAGCGAAGCTCCCGGAATTGGCCCACAAAGTTCCTCTCCTCAATGGATTACCTGCATAAAACTGACTTTGGCTTCACAGTTCTATATCATTTCTCCTCTTATGAACCTCTCC
Organism: Picea mariana; assembly: GCA_032191745.1. Taxonomy (NCBI): domain Eukaryota; kingdom Viridiplantae; phylum Streptophyta; class Pinopsida; order Pinales; family Pinaceae; genus Picea; species Picea mariana. The sequence goes on from JASDQU010372712.1 coordinate 34,923, forward strand.
AAGGCTACCAAGAACCTCTGGTTTATATAGATTTGAAGTTGGTAACATCCTCCCAACTTCCTCTCAAGATATGGCCTCAAAAAGGGCTCTATATCCCCCAATAATGGACAAAATCCTCCAAAAATAGGCTTAAATCATTAAAAATTATATTATAAGGTTAAAAACCCAAATTCCAACCAAAATTTGGTGCATCCCCCTATTCTCATGGCTCCTAGTCGCATGGGTCTCTGCCATGTGGTCGAGGGCTGGCTGGTGCATTTTGTCCCCTCTGAGTCTGGGTCCTAGTCTTGTGGCTTGGGCCATATGGACATGCCCTTAACACTCCACGCGTTCCATAATCGATTAGGCCCTGGTCTCTAGCCCTTGGTTGGTCTGGCCAGAGCACGCCAACCATCCCTTGACCACATGGCAGAGACCCGTGCGATCAAGGGCTAGGAGAATAGGGAGATGCATCCAATTTTGGTTGGAATTTGGATTTTTAACCTTATAATATAATTTTTAATTATTTTAAGCATGTTTTTGGAGTATTTTGTCCATTATTGGGGGATATGGAGCCCTTTTTGAGGCCATATCTTGGGAGGAAGTTGGGAGGATGTTACCAACTTAAAATCTATATAAACTAGAGGTTCTTGGCATCCTTGGAGAGGTTCAGAAGAAGAGAAATTCTATATAATTGTGAAGCCAAAGTCAGTTTTATGCAGGGAAGCCATTGAGGAGAGGAACTTTGCAAGCCAATTCTGGGAGCTTCACTCAATCGTTTTCAATGTCATCAATTATGTTGGGTTCTTGAGGTCTAGCAGAACACAGTCACACCAATTTGTAATCCATTTGACACTTTTCTGATGTACTTTTGAATATTTGAAGAGAAATAAGAAAGCCTCACCCACTGAGACAAAGGCCCGGAGACGTAGGCGATCTTGTCGAACTCCATTAACAACTTTTTTGTTATGGTTTGTTGATTCTTTGTGCTTACTTTCAAATTTGCATTCTTATTATGGTTGTTATGGTATATCATTAATTTCTTCCTCTTTCTTCAATTCCTAAATGGTTAATGAAATCGCTCTTTAAAAACTTAACCATAGTCTTTAAAATATCTTTTCGGATCAAGAACCTAACACAATTGACGACACTGAAAACGGTTGAGCGAAGCTCCCGGAATTGGCCTGCAAAGTTCCTCTCCTCAATGGATTCCCTGCATAAATCTAACTTTGGCTTCACAGTTCTATATCATTTCTCCTCTTTTGAACCTCTCCAAGGCTGCCAAGAACCTCCAGTTTATATAGATTTGAAGTTGGTAACATCCTCCCAACTTCCTCTCAATATTTGGCCTCAAAAAGGGCTCTAGATCCCCCAATAATAGACAAAATCCTCCAAAAACGGGCTTAAATCATTAAAAATTATATTATAAGGTTAAAAACCCAAATTCCAACCAACATTTGGTGCATCCCCCTATTCTCATGGCCCCTAGTCGCATGGGTCTCTTCCATGTGGCCGAGGGCTGGCTGGCACACTTTGGCCCCTCCGAGTCTGGGTCTTAGTCTTGTGTCTTGGGCCATATGGCCATGTCATTAACACTCCACGCGTTCCACAATCGGTTAGGCCCTGGTCTCCAACCCCTGGTCAGTTGGGCCAGAGCGCACCAGCCATCCCTCGGCCACATGGTAGAGATCCATGCAACCAGGGGCCAGGAGAATAGGGGGATGCATCCAATTTTGGTTGGAATTTGGGTTTTTAACCTTATAATATAATTTTTAATTATTTAAAGCCTGTTTTTGGAGTATTTTGTCCATTATTGGGGGATATGGAGCCCTTTTTGAAGCCATATCTTGGGAGGAAGTTGGGAGGATGTTACCAACTTCAAATCTATATAAACCAGAGGTTCTTGGTAGCCTTGGAGAGGTTCATAAGAGGATAAATGCAATATAATTGTGAAGCCAAAGTCAGTTTTATGAAGGGAAGCCATTGAGGAGAGGAACTTTGCAGGCCAATTATGGGAGCTTCACTCAATCGTTTTCAGTGTTGTCAGTTATGTTGGGTTCTTGAGGTCTAGTAGAACATAGTCATACTAGTTTTTAATCCATTTGACACTTTTTTTATGTACTTTTGAAGCTTTGAAGAGAAATAAGAAAGCCTCACCCACTGAGACAAAGGCCCGGAGACGTAGGTGATCGTGCCGGACTCCGTTAACAACTTTGTGCTTATTTTCAGATCTGCATATATGGCTGCTATGTTATATCATTAATTTCCTCCTCTCTCTTCAATTCCTAAATGGTTAATGAACTCATTCTTTAAAAACTTAACCATAGTATTTAAATGATATTTTCGTATTAATGAAAATCAATCTCTTCAAAGATAGAGTTTCAAAAGACCTTCTTCACCATGTCGTAAATGGTAAAGGTTTTATATGATGATTACTTGGAGCGGGAGAGACCAATTCTGGGTAAATATTCAAAATCCAAAAGTGAATAAGGAGAGGATCCTCCTAAACCTCCTCCTTCACCTTCTTCTTCTCCATCAAATTCTTCTTCTTCAAGTACAACTTCCAAATTCACCGTAGGAAAACATTCCCATAAACATAAACATGATATGCCTTTACTTAAGCTTGATGTGAAGTTTGAATTACCCATGTATGATGGTGAAGTCAATGCAGAGAGGCTTGATAACTGGGTTAGACAGATGGAAGTTTATTACAGTGTGCAACAAATCAAGGATGAGGAAACTCAAATCAAATTGGCATTGCTTCGACTTCCAGGAACAACACTAATTTGGTGGCAAAGCAAGTTACAAAATGGCACGCACCAAGTGGGTAATGTATTTCCATCATGGCAGGTTTTTTTTTCTGCACTTAAAAACCAATTTTATCCTTTGGGATATAAAGAGAAGACTTTAATTGAATGGAAAGGTCTTAAACTAAGAAAGGGACAAACAGTGCAAGAATACATAGAAGAATTTCGTAAGATGGAATTAATGTTAGACATTCCATTACATACCCAAGAAACTCTTATGAAGTATATAGGAGGTTTACCTTCACACATTCATAAAATTGTATTTATGTTTGGCTAATAATCTTGATGAGGTTTTTGTTCAAGCAACATACATTGAGGCAGGGAAAACATGAGTTGGTGTTTCAGGGGAATCGTCTTTGAGGAAAGAGGACAAAAGGAAGGGGAATGGAAAGAAAGAAAATTCAGTGACAAGGGAAGAAAGTATTTGTTGCAAGAATTGCAAGAAAGAAGGGCATGATGATGACCATTGTTGGCAATTGCATCTCAAGAAGAGACCGAAATGGTTCAAAGAGAGAAATGGGAGGCAAACAGCTATAGCAGCAATACGACCAACGGACTTGGGATCAGATTCGGGTGATGAGTCTAAAATCACAGTAGTTGGTTTGACAAGTAAAATTGGTGATGGATATGATTCTAGAAGTAAATTGTTTCACATAAGGGTCATAATGAGGCATACTAAGGTCGACACATTGATAGATAGTGGATCTCAATCTAACTTGATTTCAGAGGAAGTGGTTAAACAATTGGGATTAAACACTCAACTGCATCATAAACCTTACTCACTTAAATGGATAAGCAACAATAATAAATTGCACATAACAAAGAAATGCACTTTAAAGTTTGCAATTTCATCAAAATTTGTGGA